>CM062297.1:598475042-598517323 GCA_031216915.1 Pictodentalium vernedei
AGAGCCCAAATACTAACCCAGTGACTCGATTTGAACAAACTTGAATCTGACCCCCCTCCCTCCCCCTCCCCCTCCCCATCCCCAGCAATGGTGTGTACCAAATACGAAAAGATTCTGACTGGTGGATCTGAAGAAGAAGATTTTTAAAGAATATTCCATGTATTGCACTAAGTTTAAATTCGGGTTCAAATAAGGAGCCCAAATACTAACCCAGGGACTCGATTTGAACAAACTTGAATCTGTCCCGCCTAGAGATGTTGTATACCAAATATAAAAAGATTCTGATCACTGAATCTGAAGATTTTTTTGGTATTTTATGGGTGCTATCAGTTATGCTCCTTGTGGCGCCCCCTGTGGGTGTGGCAACTTTATTTGAGCAAACTTGAATTGGCATATGATAAGGAAGATTTGGTTGAATTTGGTCCAGGAGTTTGTGAGGAGAAGTCGATAATGTAAAGTTTATGCCGGACGGACGGAAAGTGATTAGTCAAGCTCCCCTTGAGCTTCGCTCAGGTGAGCTAAAAATTGTTTGCTTGAACAAACTTGATTTTACACCTCAAAAGAAAGGTTAGTACCATATCTCAAGTCGCTGTCCCTATTGGTTCACAAGAAGTTTTTTTTTTTTAAAAATTTGGAGCAATTTCCCATTCCCTCCTTATGGGACTAGGAAGTTCGAATTGGACAATATGAAAATGCGATGTCAAAACAAACAAGCAAATTCAGAGACTAGGACTTACAGTGAAACAAGCAAATTCAGTGAATTCATGTCTCCTGCTGAGCAGCAGTTTCAAGGGGAATTAATGCATCCAGTGGAATGTAGTTGAGTTGCAAGTGGAAGTTATTTAGAAGAGTCAGAACAGACAGTGCTTCAGAGAGTGGTTATCAGATTTATTTTCACAGAGGTCACTGTCAAAGCAAGTGAAGTGATGTGGAGTATAACTGTGAGAGAATCACTAAAAATTAAGAATGTATGATAAGACATATTACATTAAACTGATGTGAAAAGTAATCCATATATGAAATTTCATTGAAATCGGTTGACTCTAAGGAAAGTTAGAGTCAGGAAACCACCAGCCAATCAAATTTCAGCAACCTATTTAAATATGTGCGGAAAATGCCCATATTCAAACTCGGACCCACAATTGATGAAAGTGATCTACTACCCAAATTTCATCAAAATCGACTGACTGTAAGGAAAGTTAGAGTCTGGAAACGAAAAACACGGAAGGTGTGCACTTACTGTGTATTAGTAGTAGCACTGAATAAATCAAAGTTTCCCTAATTTGCATAGTTATTGCATGAGAAAAAAACCTGTATTATATGTGATGTATTGTATGTTACTAAACACTCTTACAAAAATTTATTCAAATCCGAACTTTCATATAGAAGTTCTGTACAAAAAACTGATTACACCCAATTTCGGAACAAAATGGCCACTGGCGGCCATCTTGAATTTTGGATCAAACCCCCAAAACACATATTCTGGTCTCACAATGATAACAAAGATACCCAAGAAGTTTTGCGTGAAGATCGGTTCATAAATACGGCTTTTTGTACGAGGTGCGTTGACACACAGGGCAGACAGACAGATTTTTGGTACAAAATTTTCCACATTCGAACTTGACCTAGGTATTGATAAAAGAAATCCATATATGAAATTTCATCGAAATCGGTTGATTTTAAGGAAAGTGAGAGTCTGGAAACCGTCAGCCAATCAAATTTCAGCAACCTAATTAAATATGCACAGAAAATGCCCATATTATGAATTTGGACCCACAATTGATGAAAGTGATGTACTACCCAAATTTCATTGAAATCAACTGACTGTAAATAAGGAATGTTAGAGTCTAGAAACGAAAAACACGGAAGGTGTGCACTTACTGTGTATTAGTAGTAGCACTGAAAAAATCAAAGTTTCCCTAATTTGCACAATTTTTGCACGAGAACAAAACCTGTATTATATGTGATGTATTGCATGTTACTAAATATTCATACCAAAATTTATTCAAATCCGAACTTTCATATAGAAGTTCTGTACAAAAAACTGATTATACACCCAATTTTGGAACAAAATGGCCGCTGGCGGCCATCTTGAATTTTGGACCAAATCCCAAAACACATACTCTGGTCTCAAAATAATAACAAAGATACCCAAGAAGTTTCGTGAAGATCGGTTCATAAATACGGCTTTTAGTCCGAGGTGCATTGACACATGGGGCAGACGGACAGACAGACAGACAGATTTTCGGTACAAAATTTGCCACATTCGAACTTGACTTAGGTATTGATAAAAGTAGTCCATATATGAAATTTCATCTATATCGGTTGATTTTAAGGAAAGTTAGAGTCTGGAAACCGTCAGCCAATCAAATTTCAGCAACCTAATTAAATATGCATGGAAAATGCCCATATTCGAACTTGGACCCACAATTGATGAAAGTGTTCTACTTCCCAAATTTCATCGAAATCAACTGACTGTAAGGAAAGTTAGTCTGGAAAAAAAAAACACGGAAGATGTGCGCTTACTGTGTATTAGTAGTAGCACTGAATAAATCAAAGTTTCCCTAATTTGCATTATTTTAGCACGATAACAAAACCCGTATTACATGTGATGTATTGCATGTTACTAAACATTCATACAAAAATTTATTCAAATCCAAACTTTCAAAAAAAAGTTCTGTACAAAAAACCGATTACACCCAATTTTGGAACAAAATGGCCCCTGGTAGCCATCTTGAATTTTGGACCAAACCCCAAAACACACATTTTGGTCTCACAATGATACCAAAGATACCCAAGAAGTTTTGTGAAGATTGGTTCAAAAATATGGCTTTTAGTCCGAGGTGTGTTGATGCATGGGGCAGACAGACATGCAGACGGACAGATTTTCGGTACAAAATTTCTCACATTCGAACTTGACCCAGGTATTGATAAAAGTAATCCATATATGAAATTTCATCAAAATCGGTTGATTTTAAGGAAAGTTAGAGTCTGGAAACCGTCAGCCAATCAAATTTAAGCAACCTAATTAAATATGCGCGGAAAATGCCCATATTCGAACTTGGAGCCACAATTGATGAAAGTGATCTACTACCCAAATTTCACCGAAATCCGTTCACTGCAATGAAAGTTAGAGTCTGGAAACGAAAAACACGGAAGGACGGAAAGATGGAAGGACAGAGGGACAGAAGGACACCCCGAATTTAATATTTTCAAAAAGCGGGAGACAACAAACAAGTCAAACTTAACTGAAATCGATGAAGCAGTTTTGGAGAAGTCACAAACACAATGTTCATAGGTGACGGACAGTAAGAGATCACAATGGCTTACCCCTGACTTTCAGTCAAGTAAGCTAAAAATAGAGATGGCCAAGTACAAATGACTGTAGTATCTATATGCCAAAAAGCAGTGAGAAGACAAAATACTAGCAGAATAAGAAAATAAATGCATCCTGTAGGCTGTGCTGAGGTTCTAAAATGGCATTCCATACACTCTCTTCAAATGCAAATATTATTTAACTTAGTTATCTAACCCATTACATGTATTTAAAAGCAGAATTTTCCTACTACCCCCCACTTACCTACCCCTGGAGCATATCAACCCATGAAGGAATTTTAAAATGTGAAAAAAATTATATGTTTCCACCTCATTTTTTAGTTACATACCTGGTAACAACTTCATGTAATCAAAGTGTCAATGACCCTGTAGCTTAACTTGTCTGTGTGTTGTGTTTGATGAAAAAGATAATGTTCAATGTTTATGAAAGGATTATGAAATAAGACAAGAATTGTGATAATTGGGAAAATGTTAATATCTGTTCCCTGTATGCTATGTTTTTAATAAAAATAATATGAGGTGTAAACTGTACCAAAGAACTGAGGAGTGAATTAATGTGGCCTCTTCACAGTTGATGTATGTGACCCTCACAGTTAAGGTATGTCAACGAAAGTTACCAAGTTACAGTGAAATTATTCCAAAACGAGTCATCCTATCAAGTTACAATGAAATCCCTTCATAAATATGGCCTGTAGACTGTGCTAATGGTTTTCGGGCTTCAAGCCTGTGTAGCATTCACAGTTGACCGATTGCAACTAAAAGGGGACGTCCTCATCTCGACATTGTACCAGTCATTCTACCAAATTACAATGAAATCCTCCAACAAGTAATAACACTACATGAAGTGTTATGTAATGACACTACATGAAGCGCTATCAGCTAACGCCACCCAAGGAAGATGTGAAACGGCGATTTTATAGATGGGTTCGTGATTGGGGGTTAGGCGGCACCTTGCAACATAATAAATCGATCTGTAAGACGTACACGTATATCGATCAATTTTATAATTCCCATTCAACAATTAGGATAAGCGTGAATCTAAATTTTATGTTCCCATGACGCGATACACATTGGTACGGCACTTAACATAACGGAATAAGAATTAGTTAAAAATGAGAGCCGCTTAGGAGGAAGTAATCTTCCGAGCATGACAGCAAATTGACGAAGTTAATATTAATATATATATTAATATTCTGTGCCAAAGGAGTTAAAATTAAAAGCACATTCAATGACCATACAAATCCTGCCCTGTCAGTACAAAAGATTTTACAGCCTCAAGGATCAAGCAATTTTATTATTGCTAGCAAGCCCACCCATTCCAGGATAGGAAGCCCAAACCATGCAGCAGATAAGTAGTCCAATGCATATCAAGGGAGATAATCAAAGCGGCAAATTTTACCTGGACAGAATTACAGATTGGAATTATTGACTCCCCATTTATATAATAGATATAAGGTTTGTTTGAGTAGTGAGTGATTAAAGATATAACACTGAGAAATAATCTTACCATCAGATGAGAATGATATTGCAGAGACTGACACTGCATGAGGGTGCATTTTAAGAACCATCTCTACCTTGGTAACATCAAACATGCGAACAGTTCCATCAGAATATCCAGCAGCAATTTTTGACAATTTCTTACTAGGTGTATTATTGCCTACACTTCTATGTTGTAGTGGAGAAAATGCAAGAGATGTGCAAGCCTGGAATACCAAATAAAATATATCCAGTTTAAAAACATCTTCATTCCTAAAAATATTTATGCACCCTTATGGCAGCCACCCTTTAATAATATGGGTGCTAACACCTATTCACTCACCAACATTCTTCTTTGAAACAGTTACTGTACTAAGGCAGGAATAAGCCCAGGGTGTGTGTGCCGTAAAAAAGGTGAAACAATATAGGTGGGCTTATTTTCGGGGAGTTGTGTCTGCAGAATTTTGACCCACAAGGTGGAATGAAGTTAGGAGAATTTTCATGTATTGTTCATGTCCAACAGTTTCTATTTTATGTAGGCACAGGTAGAGATCAGTAACATCTTGGTTGCAGAAACATTACAGGGACGAAATACGTATGTATAATTGAATTTCTCAGACATAAATAAAAAGTATTTATGAAATCCCTGTGTTGTTGTCTTTTCAATTCCAAATCAAAAGCAGGAAGTTTTCCAGGAATTGTGTCGGAAGTTATGGGGAAAACTGAAACCAGCTTTTCAAAAACAGGCTATTTTTTGGAGATGAGTCATTTAGATTTACAGGTAAGCTTCAAGAGATGATTTTCATCTGGAGTGAAGAATAAAACAAATGAAAACTAATTCAATAGCACTTGTTACAATTTTATTTTGACTGGATATTAAATGAACAACATGACAGTATGGAAACAAATATATTTTAAATGGGAATTGGATAACTGGTACCCTGTACGATTCATACCTAGGACAATTCGTAACTTTTGCTGGATGATTCATACCCCAATGTCTGGACAATTCATTCCTTTTCCCTGGACAATTTGTGCCTTCTGCCTGGACGATTTGTACCCCTCCTCTGGACAGTATCCGACAGTTTGTATGCCCCTCTGGACAATTTGTACCCTCTTATGCAAATTCATACCCTGCTTAATTAACCCATTCTGAAAAATATACATGGAGTGGGGGTTGGAAGAGGAATATAAATTTGATGAAAGAATAAACAGGAGGCCCCAGGGGACCTGAGGGCGCTCACCTGACATGGTAGTCTAAATATCAAACCAGGGACTTGAATAAGCTGCATACGCCCCTCCTAAGAAAAGCATATACCAACTAGATGAAGCGATTGTGCCCACACAATACACAGGATTTTCCTTCTATTTTCAGTTCCTGCACTTTTACATCCCAAAATTGAGATAAATGCAAAAAAAAAACATTTTTCCATACAAAATATTTTCAGCCTAAATTTTTTTTTTCTTCTTAATACGCATAAAAAACCCAAAAACCAATTTCCGGATTTTGGTCCACCTAGACCCCAAATTTTCAGTGTAAAAAAAAAAAAAATTTTTCTCTTAAAATTGACCGAAACGCATAAAAAACAAAAAAAAATTTCCAGGATTTTGGTCCAAAATTTTCCAAGTCCCACCCAGACCCCAAATTTTCAGTGTAAAAAAAAAAAAAATTTTTGTCTTAAAATTGACCGAAACGCATAAAAAACAAAAAAAAAAATTACGGATTTTGGTGCAAAATTTTCAGTCCCACCCGGACCCAAAATTTTCAGTGTAAAAAAAAAAAAATTTTGTCTTAAAATTGACCAAAACGCATAAAAAAACAAAAAAACTAATTTCCGGTCCAAAATTTTCAAAGTCCCACCCAGACCCCAAATTTTCAGTGTAAATATGAACCCAGGGACTTGGCTTGAACAAACTTGAATCTCACCCCCCTAAGGATGCTGCATACCAAATATCAAAAGATTCTTATTGGTAGATCTGAAGAAGAAGATTTTTAAAGAATATTCCTCATACTGCACTAATTTAAACATTTGGGCTCCCATAGAGAGCCCAAATATGGACCCAGGGACTTGATTTCAATAAACATGTGAAACAATCTTCCAAAGATGTTATATCTGAAATTTGAAAGCTTTTGGAGCAGTGGTTTGGAAGAAAAGTAGTCTTACATGTTTTTCCAATTACCCACAGTGTTAAAAAATGCTGACTCAGCACTTTTTCCCCAAAAAGTACCCCATGATAAAACCGCTAGCAATTTTTTTTTACCTTTCCATTCTGTTGGTCCTAAGGAAGCTTCACACCAAATAAGAATTCTCAGTGCCGTGTAGTTTTGGAGATATGGGTGTTTCAATTATTTTCTATTTTTAACTCCTGCGGTTCCCATGGGGCGACGGGAAAAAAAATTTGGGCATAAATTAAGTACTTATGACCCAATAAGCCCTCATGTCAAATTTGGTTCAAATCTGCATCTCGGTTTGGAAAATAGAAATTTTGGGGCTGGCAAAAATTCTTGCCCCTCCCATAACGAAGGCAAATAATGCCCCACAAACTTCTCTTGAACAAACTTGATTCTAAACCTCAAAAGCACTCTGTACACCACATATCAAGTCTCTGCTACTGGTGGTTCATTAGAAGATTTTCCAAAAATCTGGCCATTTTTTCCCTACACCTCTGTTCAATATGAGCCGAAACCTAATTTGGATAAAAATCAACACTACTTACATGAAATTTAATTAAAATGTGGCAGTGGTTTAGGACAAAGAGGCTCAAACACCACCTTCACGCAGGACGACAGATGACAGACGACGGACGAAGAGTGATAAGAAAAGCTCACCCTGACTTTCAGTCAGGTGAGTTAAAAAGGCGGTGTCATTTCTAAAATTTGCGAATGGCACAAAATATAAAATTTCATGATTAAAGTAAAAAGCAAGTACAGACACATATAACAGATTCAACTTTAGCACAGCAAAAGAAAATGCTCAATTGAGGGAGACTTCAATTAAAATAATTAAATTATTATGGCAGCATGCTCTCTATTACTTATTATTTGGGGCTTCATAAAATTGTTCATTGTTAGAGCAGTATTAAATTAATTATTGTAACTTCATTAAAAAAAATAAATGAGCTACATGTATTATTTATTTATTAGGGTTTAACGACACATTGACAGCCAGGGTCACATCATGTCAGTGCCAGTTTTACGGGGTGGAGGAAGCCGGAGTACCCGGAGATAACCACCGAGCAACGACAAGCGGCGGTCAGCTTCCAATCATCATAACTCTGCACCGCGGCACAGGCAAGGTTAGATTGGTTGAAGACATTATCACCATTGACGTGCAGTATGCCTTAGTACACAGCATCATTGTGCCCCAATGTAGGCAATCAGGGTTAAGTGCCTTGCCCAAGGACACAATGCAAGAGCACGAATAATCGCTGAAATGGTCACCCATCCAACTACTCACCGTGCCCAACGTTGCTTAACTTCAGTGATCTGACAAGAACCGGTTACCGTGCCGCCACTGCGCCCCAGTTACATGTAAATGAACTGAAGAAAAATCTTCACCTCAAATTGTAAGTTTTGTGATTCTTGTGGTTTAACAGTAAAGCTACATCCATTACTATCTACTAATTTTCTTTTACCACATTCAGACTCGAAGTCGATAATACTATAGGTCGCATTTTCACTTATGCTATTAGCGATGGTTCGTCCATTGAAGTTTTATTCTGATGCAAAAATCTTTTTTTTTTGATTGGTTGTTTCATGCATATATTTACATTTGTATTACTATCCCTCAGCCAACTTTTCATTTCACTCAGTCGATGATTGGTCATTTTTATGTTTTTTGAAAAACAAATTTGAAAATTGTATGTGTAGTTTCTTATTCACAATTTTGATTTTAGCCAAAACATGAGTAAATAACATTTAAATGGTTAAATCATGAGACAGGACACTTACACGAGATAACTTGTACCTATAAAGGAGACAATTCATACCTTTTACCGAGACAATTCATACTTTTTGTTGAGACAATTTGTACCTTTTATCAAGACAATTCGTACCTTTTGCCGAGACAATTTGTACCCCCTAATTGTGGTACGAATTCTCCAAGGTATGAATCATCCAGGGTATGAGTTGTCCAAGAGCCTTTTAAACACAAGACAGAGCAAATTTAAAGTGACAATGGAAGAAACTATAACATTTCATCAAGCATCCCTATCAATCATATCCCATTCGGAAATGTCCCATTCACAGCAATATCAATACATTTTAAACACAACAAAACAGTGAAAATTCAAAGCCACAATGGTAGAAACATTTTACAGGACGTTTCATTCATGCAAAGGTTAAGCAAAAAGTTCTGGTTTAACCAAATTTCCGATCGAGCAAATGTTAGTCACAGATAATCGTCTGATTCCGATCTGATTTCCGATTATTGGGTTCAATTAACACCTGTTTGTCAAAAAGTTACCTAACACGTTAGAATTTATTTTTTGGTGCTTTATGCCACATCAGCAGCTAAGGCTATATCATGGTGATGAAAATTATGAATTCTAAAATAGATCACCATTTGCCATGATGAGGTAATTAACTTAGATGTGAGTCTTCCATGGAAGACGTGTGTCGCCTGCACTATATTTTAATATTTCAGACAGAATTCTAAGTGGAAAAGGGGCATAACTCTGGAAAAAATACAGCGGATCAAAAAATAAAATAGGAGGTGCACAATGCCACTATGTGATAAAGAATTACTGAAAGTTTCATCAAAATCCATTCATAGGTTAAAGAGGAGTGGCAGATAAGAGAAAGTGTGACGCGGACGACGACGCGGACGATGCAAGACGACAAAAGTAATCCCTATATGTCGCTCCACACTTCGTGGGGCGGCGACACAAAAACCAATCAATGAAATATGATGTAGGAGGAATAAAATTAATCAGTGAACACAGTAAGAAGAAAATGAGATCAACTGTTCAGAAAATGCTGCGTAAATCAACCCGTGAAATAGATATGAATGGATAATTTGAAACAATAAAAACAAACAATTTAAAATTTATTAAAAAGGTTGATTTCCTTCAGGAACGACAAAACTTTATGTGGATTTGTATTGTAAAATAGGTCTTGAAGAGACACATTAAAATACTGTCGTCTGAGATCAAAATCAGTACAATGTAAAAGAATGTGCTCCAGTGACAACACCTGCTGGCAGGGAACACACTCTGGTCACATATTACCCTCTAACAAAAAGGAATGTGTTAGTCTTGTATGACCAATATGACATTGTGTCAAAACTACATAATCTTTTCTGCAAAGGTAACAAGACAAGTAATGGTTGAAAATAAGTGGTTGGAAGCGATGGAGTTTATTATTAGTTGCCCCATCTCAATCCACCTGCCACATAGATTTGATGTAACTACTGATATGAGGCTTGAAATCACTAAACGGAATCTTAAAATCAGTGAGAGACTTGGTTAAAGCCTGTTTTGCTGCACTGTCTGCTCTGGTGTTACCAGCGATACCTACATGTCCGGGTAACCAGCAAAACACGACACCATATTGGCCAGACATGAGAGATGTTAACTTCTCACAAAGCTCCAAAATGAGAGGGTTCTTCAACTTGGGGTTGAGTAAAGCAAGTAAAGAGGAAAGAGAGTCAGAAAAAATAATCAACTTCTTTTTCTGTACATTCTTGATATGTTCAAGTGCGAGAAGTATAGCTTTTACTTCAGCTGTAAAAATAGAACTCTGATTCGGTATTCTGAATGAGGTAATATGATCACCAGTAATAGCAGCAGATGATACTTTGTCACCATCTTTAGATCCATCTGTATAGATCCTTGTATATGCACTATACTTGTGACTTTATTTCGACATATTTTTGTTCAAACTGCAAGGAATTGGTATCAGATTTTTTGGTAGAAGCAAGGCCTAAAATAACTTGGTTTTTTAAGATGCCAAGGAGGAATATGTGTTTTACGGTTTTCTTTTATAGAATCAAAATCAATTTTGGCAGACTCCATGTGGGGTTTAATTCCAATTCCCAGTGGAGGAATATGTTTCTGATGTCGGTTAAAAAATTCAATATTTTGAGGATCTGAAACACAGTTATAAGCAGGATTTGAAGGATTGGCCAAAAGTTTAGATACATACTGTAGGGACAATTTAATTCTGCACTTCTCAAGAGAAGGCTCCTCTGCTTCAACAAGTATCAAATCTGTTGGGGATGTTCGAATTGCCCCTAGACTAATTCTAATACCACTATTGTGAATTGCATCAAGTGGTTTGAGATATGACTTCCTTGCAGAACCATAAACTATACAACTGTAATCTAATTTTGATCGAACAAGTGATCTATACAGATGGAGTAATGTTTTTTGGTCAGCACCCAATTCAGTGCTACCAACAACCTTCAGTAGGTTCAGTACTCTCTTACATTCAACTTTTAGTTGTTTATGTGGGAAGCGAAATTCAGTTTGTTGTCAAACAACAAACCTAAGAATTTCACTTCCTTAACAACCTTAATAGGACTCCCATTGATTTTTAACTCTGGATCGAGGTGATGTTTCCGAAGCTTACAAAAGTGAACACAATTCATTTTTTACTTTGAAAATTTAAAACCATTTTCTGTGGCCCATTTTTTAATCCTATTTAAACACAGCTGAAGTTTGCACTCTTTAGCATTCATGTTTTTGCTGCTTAGCAGATTAAAAAGTCATCGACATATAATGAAGAATCTACCATATTCTCGATTGCATCGATGATATTATTAATTTTAACCAAAAACAGGGTAACGGATAAAATACTACCCTGAGGAACCCCCAATTCCTGTTCGTGAGGATCAGACAACGTTGACCCAACACGAACCTGAAATTGGCAGTCCTTTAAAAAGTTTTAAATAAAAAGAGGGATATGCCTTTTCAACCCCATGTTAAAAAGATCTTTTAAAATCCCATATGTTCAGGTTGTATCATATTCCTTCTCCAGATCAAAGAAGATGGTGACCACATGTTCTTTTCTGGCAAAGGCATTTCTTATAAACGTTTCAAGTCTAACCAAATGATCCACAATTTGGCCTCTGAAATCACACTGAACATTCGCAAGTACATTGTTCGATTCCAGAAACCTGACAAGTCGGTTATTGATCATCCTCTCCATGGTTTAGCACAGACAACTGGTTAAGGCAATAGGCCTGTAATTACTTGGGTTGCTGTGATCTTTATCAGGCTTAGGAATAGGAATTATTGTTGCTTTATGCCAGAATGGTGGAAACTGGCCAGTCACCCAAATGTCATTAAAAATTGATAATAAAAGTTCAAGTGAAGATTCAGGCATATGTTTTAGAATTTTGTTGTGTATTTCATCGGGACCTCTTTGCTCTATGCAAAGTTACTTAACTCTTCCACAGAAAGAGGTTCATTGTAATCCTCTAAATTGTTGGAGGTAAATTTATCTTTTGTTTTTCATGCGGTTTTTGAATTTTGATAAATTCTACATTACAATTTTCAGACGACGAATGTTTCGAAAATGTGGAGGCCAAATGTGTTTGAAATTTCTTTTTTTGATGTAATTAGGGTGTTGTTTTCCTTCAGATGTTGTACAGTTGATTTTGTTTCTTTGCTTCTAATCTTTTTAATCATTTTCCAAATTTTAGTGATGGGGTTGTTTTGGTTAATCTTAGAAACATAAGTTTCCTCCAAGAACTTTTCTTTTTTTGTTTTATAAATTGTCTTGTTTTTGCCCACTTTATAAGTAGTTTGTCTAAAAAATGTGTGTTTGGTGACTTGTTAAATTTCCTTTCAGCTTTCTTGCGATCCTTTATAGCCTTTTTACATTCATTATCAAACCATGGTTTGGTGGAACGTTTTGGATTTGCCGAGGTTTTAGGGATGACTGTGTTTGCAATGTCAAGCAGCTCGTTTGTAAAATGTTCTATTTGGTCAGCACTATCTTGAAATTTCTCCAGTGTGAGGCGTTCAGAACAAAGCGATGAGAAAGTGTCCCAGTCAGTTTTTTTAAAGTTCCACTGGGGCACTCTCTCATCATCCGCCGGAACTACACCACACTCCAACACAATTGGAAAGTGGTCACTTCCACACAAGTCATCTTCTACCTTCCAAGAATAATCGAGGAAGACAAAAGGGCATACAATTGTAAGATCAACTGATGCGGGGTGCAGGTAAGTGTCTGAACCATCATTAAACAAGCACAAGTCATATTTTAAAATAAACTCTTCCATAGTTTGACCCTTTATATCGTCTTTACTGCAGGAATTACCCCAAAGGGGCTATGTACGTTAAAATCACTCAACAAATGTATGGGGTTGGGAGCTGTTGGATCAGCAGCTCAAGATCATTCAGTTGTAGGGTTTTACTTGGTGAAACGTAAATAGAACATAATGTAATTGTCTTGTCTAAAGTTAGACGGACAGAACTGTGAATAATGTCGTTTCTAACCACGAATATGAAGACCAGTTTCATGTGCCCAGGCATTATACGGCATTATACGAAGTATAATGCTTAAAAGCTGAATGATCCTGAGCCTCGGGTTTCTTCAAAAGAGTTTCCTGCTGGCAAAAAGCTGCAGGTTTATATTTTTGGCTTAAAAGGCCCAGCTCATTAAAATTCGCCTTAAAACCTCGACAATTCCACTGTATTATATTATTTGTGGTTGTATTAGCCATATTTGCTTGGAGATTGAGATGGCGGACATATGGGCGAAATAGAACACGTTAGAATACGTCATATATGTTTGAAATAATTTTATTGAAAGTATTGTTTTCCTTATCAAACTGACATCAGGCAATGACATGTCTGACAAACTGACCCATCAAATTTTTGTTTTCAAAAAGTGTGCTTTCAACTCCTTTGAGATATGGAAAGAACAAACCCACAACTGTTATGTTGTACTGACCTTAAATAATGACAATAATTAAATGGTCCAATAAATAAATCCATATAATGCAGTATAGACCAAGCACCATCAACAGAAAAGGTTAATCATTGCTTGGAATAAACACATTCAGTGCACTGAACAGAATAAAAATTCCCAACATTAAAAATAGATCGAACAACAAAAGGTCACCAGGTGCGGTTGAAGGGTTTCAGAAAAATTAACACATGGACCTGAACACTATCAAAGTGTACCGGTGTGGTAAATTTGGTAGATAATTTGCCAGTGATCCATTAAAGAAACAGCAACCATATGTTCAGATTTGAGAATTACCAATATGTAGGAATCTAAATTGAGACGTCTAGTCGGTACGGAGTAACTTTAATGAATGACAAGATTAGAGTTAATCTCAAACAAGAGCATATCACGGGAGATAATCATACACTGGAAGTGTTCACCTCGAGAAGTACCCACCTCCAGCAGCCATTCTCACTACACTGGTATTTGAAATTATTTTCCTCGTACATCTGCTTTGTAATTGGGGAAGTTGGGAAATTACCTTACATTTGCCCAGACTGTAGATAATTCAGATGTGTGAAGAATAACTGATAACAGTGAAAATAAATTATTCTGAAAAAACGAACCTCCACAGTTGAAATTAGGAGTGATGTTGGTGAAAACATTGGAGTGAGTAACAAACAAAAGTGATTTCTATTTCACGACCTACTTCAATAAAAGTTAACAAAATCACAAGAAATATGATTTGTGTGTGTTTCTTTTATTTCATAGGCATTTCAAGAGGGAATCATAAAAAGAGGCAGATTTGGGTGTTTCTTGACGTGATGTCTAATTACCAAAATAAGCACAACAATTGTTTATTATTCCTCAAAATCATGGTAAAAGTTTAGTGACTTCTCAAAAAATAAGGAAGTGTTGATTTTTGCTAAAATGTAGCTTTTTTGTAAATGTTTGCATCTCGATTAAGCACAAAATCTTACTGACAGAACAAGGCAGATCCCACCAGTGATGTTGCCAGAGTCTGAAATCCTGGGGGATCATGCTACTGAAGAGTGTGTGTGTGTGGGGGTGGGGTCTCTGAACTGAAGGCACTGTACTCGTACTGAGGGCAGGAAATCAAAAAAATTCTTTTCAAATTTGGTTGTAGGAGTTCCACCCCTGCCCCCGCATTTTTCTCTCTTGAATTTATGGTATGTTTATGGAGGGGGAGGGGGGTGGGAATTGTTTGGAATTTATTTTATGCAAATTTTTTCCAACGTAACTTTTATCAATCAAATGAAACTGCATATGTTCCAGCTATATTTTATTTATTAATTTTTTTAGCATGAATTTTACAAGTAATGGATGGGGTGATGGGCAGGTGGGGTGGAATTACAGTTTTTGTCTTGTATAGAAAAACAAGCTTCGCCACATAAAAATATCACTATTTTGAGTTTTTCAAACTTAACATGTCTGGTTGATATCCTTGTATTGATTCAAGCAATATATCAATATTATCATTCATTCTTGTTATATCTGTTAAGTTAAGATCATTTACTCACTTCATCATCTGACTTGGTGTATTATGAGTTGGTTCAAGTTATTGGGGTGAATTCAATTATTTACATGACAAGAAGCATGGTTAACTTCCCATCAACCTTTCCTCTGTTCATCACCCACCACATGCATGTATAGTCATTAATAATACCAAAATTTATTTCCCATTTACCCATTGTGAAAAATTATATACAACAGAAACAATCTGTGATTTGACATTTATTATATTCTTTGATATTATACATCCACAAATGTAAAAATTGATAGCCTGAAAAATGAAAGTGTCAATGACACTGTAGCTCAACTTTTCAAGACAAAGACATGTACATGTATAGTATGTGACACAGCAATGACAAACATCTAGGTAATGACCTGATAACAAAGGTACATATAAAGTATTGTAACAGTCTGTACATAAATACTGACCGTTGCCTGTAACAAATGTATAGGTAAAGTATTGTAAAGGTGGGTGACAGTCAGATGCTAAACTAGAAAAGAAATCTTTGAGTCCCAGAGTGGGTCTGACTGAACCCCAAAATATTTGTTCTCATAGCACAGTGATAACAAAGGCACCCCAAAACACACTCATTCCTGTCCCAAGGTGAAAACAAAGGTACCCAAGAAGTTTTGTGAAGATCAGTTCACGAATATGAGCTGTGTGGAAGTTAATTTCGGTACAAAATGGCCACTGGCAGCCATCTTGAATTTTGGACCGCACCCAGAAACACTCGTTCTCGTCCCAAGGTGATAACAAAGGTACCCAAGAAGTTTTGTGAAGATCGGTTCATAAATACAGACTCTAGCCCGAGCCGTATTGACATGTGTACTTACTGTGTGTAAGTAGCACTGAAAAAATCAAAGTTCATCTAATTTGCATAATTTCTGCACAAGAAAAAACCCTGTATTATATGTGATGTATCCCATGGTACTAAACATTCACACAAAAAATTATTCAAATCAGCGCTTTCATTTGGAAGTTCTGTGCAAAAATCTGATTTTGTACAAAATGGCTGCCATCGGCCATCTTGAATTTCGGACTGGACTCAAAAACACTCGTTCTCGTCCCACAGTGATAACAAAGGTACCCAAGAAGTTTTGTAAAGATCGGTTCATAAATACGGCCACTAGCCCAAGCTGAATAGGGATTTGCACTTACAGTGCTGAAAGTAACACTAAATAAATCAAAGTTAGTCTAATTTGCATAATATAAGCACGAGAAAAAAACCCATATGATATGTAATGTATCTCATGGTACTAAACATTCATACGAAAAATTATTCAAATCAGAGCTTTCATATGGAAGTTCTGTACAAAAAAAAAATTTCTGCATCGTCGGTACAAAATGGCTGCTGGCAGCCATCTTGAATTTCGGACTGCACCCAAAAACACTCGTTCTCATCCCACGGTCATAACAAAGGTACCCAAGAAGTTTCGTAAAGATTGGTTCATAAATACGGCCTCTAGCCCGAGCCATAGCAGCTTGGCACTTACAGCTCTGAAAGTAACACTAAATAAATCAAAGTCAGTCTAATTTGCATAATTTACGCACGAGAAAAAAACCCGTATTATATGTGATGTATCCCATGGTACTAAACATTTCTACAAAACTTTATTCAAATCAGAACTTTCATACAGAAGTTCTGTACAAAAAACTGATTTTTGCATCATCGGTACAAAATGGCCACTGGCAGCCATCTTGAATTTCGGACCACACCTAAAAACACTTGTTCCCGTCCCAGGGTCATAACAAAGGTACACAAGAAGTTTCGTAAAGATCGGTTCATAAATACGACCTCTAGCCCGAGCCATAGCCAATTGTTGACGTACGGACAGACAGACAGACAGACAGTTGGACAGATGGACGGACAGACAGACGGACGACGGCCCATAACAATAGCTCAAATTTGACTTCGTCAAAGTTGAGCTAAAAATTTGAAATGAGTTAGGCAAATTAAAATTGGTTAAGCAAAAACATTTTGCTTAACCCATTTTCGGGCCAATGCTATTCTAAACAAGAGGCCCCAAGGGGCCTTAATCGCTCACCAGGCAAAGTGATTCAAACAAAATGGCTCAAAGAAGTATTTGGGGTCACATTCAGTTAGACATGGTTCATCAACACTACAAAGGAATGAAGTCATGAGAGACAAATTTTATGGAACTAGCGACATGGCTTGAACAAACTTGAATCTTACCCCCCTAAGGATGCTGCATACCAAATATCAAAAGCATTCATCTGCTGGATCTGAAGAAGAAGACTTTTAAAGAAAATTCCTCATTTTGAACTAAGTTATCATTTAGGCTCCCACAGTGAGCCCAAATATGAATACAGGGACTTGGCTTGAACAAATTTGAATCTCACCCCCTAAGGATGCTGCATGCCAAGTGGATGCTGCATGCCAAGTATCAAAACATTCCGACTACTGAATCTGATGAAGAAGATTTTTAAAGAAAAATTCGTCATATTGACTAAGTTATAATTCGGGCTCCCACAGGGAGCCCAAATATGGACCCAGGGACTTGGCTTTAACAAACCTGAATCTCACCCCCCTAAGGATGCTACACACCACATATCAAAACATTCCGACTGCTGGATCTGAAGAAGAAGATTTTTTAAGAAAATTCCTCTTTTCGAATTAAGTTACAATTCAAGCTCTCACAGTGAGCCCAAATATGGACCTAGGGATATGGCTTGAACAAACTTGAATCTCACCCCCCTAGGGATGCTGCATACCAAATATCAAAACATTCCGACTGCTGGATCTGAAGAAGAAGATTTTTAAAGAAAATTCCTCATTTTGAACCAAGTTATCATTCGGGCTTCCACAGTGAGCCCAAATATGGACCTAGGGACATGGTTTGAACAAACTTGAATCTCACCCCCCTAAGGTTGCTGCATACCAAATATCAAAACATTTCGACTGCTGGATCTGAAGAAGAAGATTTTTAAAGGAAATTCCTCATTTTGAACTAAGTTATAATTCGGGCTACCACAGTGAGCCCAAATATGAACCCAGGGACTTGGCTTGAACAAACTTGAATCTCACCCCCTAAGCATGCTGCATACCCAATATCAAAAGATTCTGACTGCTGGATCTTGAGAAGAAGATTTTTAACGAAATTTGCCTGAAATGCACTAAGTTCAAATTTGGGCTCCTATACTGGGCCCAAATATGAACCCAGGGGGCTGATTTGAACAAACTTGAATCAGATCCACCCCACAATGTTGCATACCAAATATCAAAAGATTCTGCCTGCTGGATCTGGAGAAGAAGATTTTTTAAGAAATTTGCCTGAAATGCACTAAGTTCGAATTTGGGCTTTTATAGTGAGCCCAACTATGAATCCAGGGGGCCGATTTGAACAAACTTGAATCAGATCCATCCCATAATGCTGTATACCAAATATCAAATGATTCTGCCTGCTGATCTGGAGAAGAAGATTTTTTAAGAAATTTGCCTGAAATGCACTAAGTTCGAATTCGGGCTTCTATACTGAGCTCAAATGTGAATCCAGGGGGCCGATTTGAACAAACTTGAATCAGATCTACCCCACAATGTTGCATACCAAATATGAAAAGATTCTGCCTGCTGGATCTGGAGAAAAAGATTTTTTTAAGAAATTTGCCTGAAATGCACTAAGTTCGTATTTGGGCTTCTATAGTGAGCCCAAATATGAATCCACAGGGGGCCGATTTGAACAAACTTGAATCAGATCCACCCCATAATGCTGTATACCAAATATCAAATGATTCTGCCCACTGGTTCTGGAGAAGATTTTTTAATAATTTTTCTATAATTCATATGGTGCTATCAGAGTTATGCCCCATACAGAGCCCCCAAGGGACGTGGCCATTTCTTATGAACAAACATGAATTGCCATATAGTAATGAACATCCACGTGAAGTTTCGAGAAAATTGGACCAGTGGTTTCAGAGGAGAAGTCGTTTGAAAAATGTTCATGATGACGGACGACGACAGACGGCAAGTGACAAGTTGAGCTCCCTTCGGTGAGCTAAAAATCGCCAATTAATTTTCATTTTTTGTCTCAAAAAAAATAGGTGATGACCCATCTTCATCAAGCTCATTCCAATGAGGGGTCATAACCTATGTTTTTGAGACAAAAAAATAAAAAAAATTAGGTATTCAAGAATTTTGTTTGCAAGTGTTGTCTGCTTTTCACAGTTGAGCAAAATTTAAATTTTTACAGGCCCGATTTTATGAAGCATCTCTATCAATCACGTCCCATTCTAAAATGAATCATTCACAGCTATTCCATTAATACTACCCTTGTGGCGATTCATTAACAAAAAAAATGAAATGAAATAAAAATCACAGGTGAATTTTCCCGATGAAACTTGGAGCTCCATTCAGTGAAGCTTTACCCGTGTTTTTTATTTTATTTTATTTTTCTGAAGTGAAATGATCGGCATCAACAGCAGTAGTACCCCCAGTAGAGCTCTTTGTCTATTGGACACTTAGCCTTTTCGCCAAAAGGTCTATAGATAAATGTATGTTACGTGATATGATTCCAAACACGTTTAATGGACTTCCTAATTCTCAAAATAAACTCGCTGACATCTCTGAAGATAAACTGTTTTCACAATTAGTATGATCCTTAATTCGCAAACGTTTCAGGTTTGTGGGTTTAGTTGTGATCATGTAAGGTGATATTATTCCCAAACACATTTAATGGACTTCATAATTAAAACAAAAACACATGGCCTTTTTCGAAATGGACTCTACATTCCACTGCACATGTTTGATGAAACTAATAATGGCAGACATTACGTGTACACTCCATAAAAAAATTATCCCAATATCGACTGAGTGTGTTATGTATGATTATATAACAGCAGGTATTTACTCACTAATCAGTGTTGATTGGGAAAACACCTCGCAATTTACATAAGTTCTAATCACTAAATCCTTTTTCTGTGCCTGAAATATTTTTGGGGGAATTTTCTGTATCAAAAAAATTCTTTAAATGTGAAAATCGGTCCAATAATTCACGTTTTGTGTTCTAATAAATCTTGAAAAAAATGCGAATTTTGACGATCCCGTGAAGCAGTGTGGCTCTTCCATCTATTGGATTTACATGACATAAAATAGTCTGAACTCGCTTAATCGAGGTCATTGTTGTTGAAAAACACATTCTGATTCTCAACCGAAATGGACAGGTACAGATAACTACACATTTTTCTTTTTGAACATTCTGGCAATTTATCTGCTTTTCGCCCGGGATATAACATCATAATCCGCCCAAATGTTAAAGTAAAATGCATTTTTTATTCTATCTGACAGCCGCTATTTTACCCCAGGCACAGGGGAGATTATCTTCAAAACACGGATCAGATCCAATTCGGGTAAAACCGGTCCGTGCTTCTCTTATCTTTTTATGCAGCCATCATGGATTGGAAAACCAAACTTGCAATGAGCAATTAATAAGAACTAATGTATGTGTTTTAGGACTACACTGTAAATTACTAATGTAGATTTTATTGTTTGATATATGTATCATAAGTACAGTGTAGCCAATAAAGGAGTAGTAGAATAATTATAATTACTGCTCTATGGGGAGTTTCATTTTGGAAAATGTTGCCTACGTTGTGGGCGGTATGAAAAAACGCCCACACAACCTAAACGTTACCCATACCGAGGACACTGGACAAGCTATATCAGTGCAATGAATTTACAGAGGTGTTGGTTGGGGAGGCGGGTGGAATTTTGATTGGAAATTCACCACCTGACCCAGTCGTTTCGATGCAATTCACAGACTGACTGGTCACAAATAAACAGCGAGAAATCAAGCACAAAATGTCCGGAGTGCTGTCATAATTAACTCGTGCAAACCAACCCAATCGGAGATAACTGAGGTCATTGAAATAACTCAAGGATGACAAAAAGACAGATCTGGGATAATTAACCCTGAACTAACCATATAAATGTAATATGATTGCTGCCTAAAAACTACCATAATTCTTCTGATATTGTATTTATGCAGCCATCATGGATTGGAAAACCAAACTTGCAATGAGCAATTAATAAGAACTAATGTATGTGTTTTAGGACTACACAGTAAATTACTAATGTAAATTTTATTGTTTGATATATGTATCATAAGTACAGTGTAGCCAATAAAGGAGTAGTAGAATAATTATAATTACTGCTCTATGGGGAGTTTCATTTTGGAAAATGTTGCCTACGTTGTGGGCGGTATGAAAAAACACCCAAAATGCATCCTTTAACCAGACCCACCTGTGGCATCCGTGTTGAGGGATGCATTCTGCCCACAAAACAGCAGGGAAGGAAGGAAAATGGGAAACAAAAAGGAGTAGGAATTTAAGACGAGAAACTCCCCTGACAAAAACTCGCAAAATATAAGGAGACAAGTACATGAATGAAATAAGCAAAGCACAAAAATGGAAAGAACAGTGTCCCCACACTGCAATAAGAGCAGCAACTGAAATATCAGCCGAACCAGATCATTGATATGAATGACAAGTCTTACACATTACGTGCAGCCAAAGCTCATGAAAAGCCACGGGCAGGCAACAATAATTCGCCACCGTAGCACAACCCTACGCTAGCAAGGAACGAATAACGGCCATGATGAACAAAAAATAACATAAACATAAAATGAAAGAGTTTAATGACTTCGCCCCCGCGACATCAGGAGTGCGTAATAATTTGCTATGTACAATATAACTGGACAACGCCCCCACGCTGACCCCTAAACAATCAGCCAGGAATGCCCCAGCATCCCTGGATGCAACAAGACAATGTATATAATAGTATTAATGTCCCATAACAACCAAAGGGTTGAACAATCCATGAGAACCAATGTCTGCAGAAGGGATAGCACCATGGACATAGACATGCTAACTACCATCAACCCTAGACCTACCGTAGACAGTAGGAGCAACCCTGCCCCAGCAGTGTTGACGCAACGGAACTAAGTTAATGCAGACTGGTACAAATTCCGATGGATGCCTATATCATATGGAACCCCAATTGCTGCCCCCGCAGAAACTGAGGGGAAAATTGAAATAGAAGAGGTCACCACCTCCACTTCCAGTGCCAATACTCCCGGCTTGAAGAAAGAGATCACGTCAGAGGAGAGCTGCGGATGTAACTGCGAAAAGCATTCGACTTCCATCTGCCCATCATCCTGATTTGAGAATCAGTAAAACCCCTACTGGCTGCCCAAGTGGCAGCACCAATACGGAAGCTGTGACCTTTGAAGGCGGATGTGTCCAATTGACATACATTTAAGCCTCGTTGCAAAACAGGATTGAATGTATGATGTAAAATAGGTGATCTATCAGGATAAGGGCAAGAAAAATCGTCAAGAATGCAACAGGACAGACAGAAGGATCAGACTGCGGTGTGACCCTGACGTAGTGGGGTGTACGACCCAAATTGTGTTTAAAATGTCGAAAGATGAGTAAGAAGCCCGCCGACTGACCCTCAGAATGACATTGGACATCAGATAATTGCAGAACTTTATCTTTATCTTGTGACCGGAGTGGAAAGAACTCCCCAATCCTTGCAAAGGCGAAAAAGACTAAGGAAAAAAGTGACTGGAATAATTTGCATTGGTAATCACTCGCAGAACAGATGGAGAGAGTAGTAATGAGCCTGCCTAAAACAGGCAATGTTATGGGAAGCCTAACATCCACAGAGGGTCGTAGACGTTTGATACCCACGAGCAATTTCTTAACCACAAAATTATCTGATGGATCACACAAATGATGAACTTTATGAATGTACGAGAGGCCAGAAAGCAAAGAGACGATATATTTTGAGGAATATCCAACATTATACATATGGGCAATAAACAAACATAATCTACCAACAGTAATGGGCAGCGAACTGCGCAAGCGGAATTCTGCACAAAAACGTGCAAAACGATGGAAAGAGAGTTGATGGTGCTAGCGCATTGTCCATTAATGTCCCAAGGGTCTCAACAAGGCTGTTAAGCTGAAGTGGTGTGGAATGGGAACAGGATGCTGCTGACAAGAAGATGCAAGTCTCTTGAACTCCTGAACCTGTAACCGAGAAAGAGCATCTGCTAATTTGTTAGATTTGCCAGGAACGTGCTGAGCTTTAAAAAGAATTGTAGCGTTTAAAGGCGTAGCGTTAAAAAAAAAAAGAAAAAAAAAAAAAAAAGAAGTATTTAATAAGCTTCAAGAGCTGTGAGCTCATTGAGCTGCAACTTTAATCTTTATCCACGTTAGTTTATTGGATCAATGTTGAAGTTCAAGGATTTATGGGCTTTAGTTTAGGCATAATTTGCATGGTTATAAATGGCCATTGTCATAATTAAATTTGTAATTCACACGTTGTAAACTATCATTAGCGTCGTCTGTCAGAGATGTGCCATTTTGTATTCATGTAGCTGAAACTATCGCTTTTCAACTGCACAGTGTTAGTACTGTTACGGTAATTTTATACCCTTCGGCCGGCTGCTTCGGCTTGCAATTTCGGGTAGAAATCCTTCATGTCACACTCTCTTATGGATGTGACCGTTTCTATAAACTCTGGTAATTCGAAATATATCAATATTGAAGCATATTCACCATTATTTATTTGTAAATCTTCATTTATGTTCTGAAACACGTATCAACAAAAATCCTGTGTTATTTCTGGTCAGCCATCGCTTTGCAGTCACGTGGTACTGCTTCACTTCAAGGACGTATGACGTAGCGACCGACTTTCTGCATTGGAATGTACGGACGACCAATGCGACCATTGGTCGCTTTTGGTCGTTTTGGTCGGAAACCCAGCCTAGTCATTGGTTGCTTTTGTTGGTCGGGCTGTATAAATACCGCCATTGGTCGTTGGTCGAGGTCTTCCGTTTGTCAACAACCGATCGGAAAGCACACGTCAGCATATAAAGTGAGACTGAGAACAAAAGTTATTACTACACAGCAACTAAATATCTATAAAGGTACTTGAAACAGTAAGGGCCTACCAATAAAGAATCCTATTGCCGTTTTTATACTGAATCTTATAAAGTGAAGCAACCCAGATACTATCATCATGATATAGAGTACTGACGAAACGAGTGACATGTAAACTACACATTAACCTTGGGTCCAAAAGCAAGCAATATACGAAGTACATGTATACCCTGCCATTACAGAACACTCGACGTTAACCAGAATTTTACTACAGACTGCTTCACTTTACTAGACTGCTTCACGACACAGAAACTTCAGAATTTCAAGTTCATTTCATACCATTACATGACTGCAACTATGGCACCGAAATTATTAGTTAGCTCTCGGTTTGGGGGAACAACAATGGGTTAATATTTTATTGAGAGAGGGTTTGGCGGACATACATATAATACATAAAATACCGGTATGCCTATATTATACTGATTGGCCAGCTAGCTTTTACATCGTTATTCACAGAACTACTGTAACTTTCATACATCTAGAATATTGTTAATAAATTATTATTGTTAACCTTTAACCCTTTCTTTATAATTTAAATCCTATTCCGTTTACTGCTGGACAGGGCATATTGCTAAATAGGACCAGGGTTCTTCCATTTACGCAATGTAAATGATAATCTGTGTTGTGGTTTGATTCGGTAAATACCTGAAGAGGCATTTACCCTCATTGTTCCTCACCGACTAGCAGTTTCAGGCCTCAACCTAGAGTCACCCCAAAAGACCCTAGACCTGCCATAGCTCCTGTAAGTGGATCCAGTCTACAAGACTATTTAGAGAGACCTGGGTTTGCAGATTCACAAGACTGCAGAATATACTCACAGTGCTGGCGTAGTGTGATGTATTTTTGAGTAAACCATCCAAGAGCCAACATAAAAACCTGGAGCAAGAATTAGTACTGCAGCTGGTTATGATTTAGCAGTCATGACAGACTTGTCAGCATAGTCAAGTGTAGAGAATTACAGATAGAAACCTCACATTCCTTGACTCCCCGCCTGTTTAGTTTAAACCCTTGGAAACTGCTATGTCTGATGCCATATGACCTCTTGAGCCTTATACATTCACAGGCCACATTCTACCTACATTTATATTTGCTTGCTCGGCATATTTTTGGTGGCCTCCACCCCCCGTGTACGTTACACATTCTTTGGTGGCAGCAGGCTGGGATCCAGTAAAACCAGTCATTATAGAGGTTAGACATTTCAAGGATTTTTTTTTTTTGAATGATGCTTAGGTCAGGAAGGCAGGTAGACACACCCCCACCGGTTGTTGACAGAAGGGAATTCCAATCTGAGCAAACTGAGCGCTCTGCTGGAGTCCTACAGGATGAAGCCAATGCTCTTCCTAATGACAGAAATAAGGTCGATAGTGTAGAGGACCAGGCAACGGGAAGCTCTAGGGCCATAAATGAAAAGGAAAATTTTGAAACTATCGTTTTTGCTCTGAAACAGTCGATCGATAATTTGACGGAGGTGTCTAACCGTCTGGTAGTTCCAGACTGTAATAATTGTAACAGCAGGACAACACACCAGATTAACAATATGAATGCCAACAATGCTGGAGAAGAAAATAATGATTTGCCTGATAGAGAAGAAACCTTTACTGGTAGAACGCATCATCACATAGGCTATACTAAACCAGATATATACAATGGTAACAGCAACTGGACTGATTACCTAACTCATTTTGAGATGGTTAGTAAGCTAAACAACTGGAATGATGCAATTAAGGTAATGAAACTGGCAGCTAGCCTCAGTGGAGTGGCCAGGAGTGTTTTGGTAGACCTCAAGCCACACCAAATGCGAGATTATCAATTGCTCGTTTTGAGCCAACTAATCAATGTGACATGTATAGGGCACAGATGAATTCAAGAATTAGAAACAAAGATGAGTCTCTACAGGACTTGGCTCAAGATATAAAGCGGCTTGTCAGGCTTGCTTATCCCACAGCAGCAAATGATGTGAGGGACAGCTTAGCTGATAAAGCTTTTCGAGATGCTCTGAATGACCATGAAATGGAGTGGGCCCTATGCCAGGCCTCTTCTAACAACATTGATGAGACACTCAGCTTAGCCCTGAAATTTGAAGCTTTCAACGTGAGCAGATATAGACGAAGCAAATTAAATGTTAGAATGCAAGCCTTGGCTGATGAAGAAGTTAAAACTTCACCCCCTCTATATTCTAATGAGATACAGGTCCTAACGGATTCTGTTGATAACCTGGTATGCTCACTATCTGACACAAATATAGAAAAGAGAGAGTGTTACTTCTGTAAAAAGAAAGGTCATTTGAAGAAGGACTGCTGGAAGCGACAAGCAGCACTGCAGAATAGTGGGCCAAGTCCAGTTTACAACTAGAACTATCACTGAAGGTGATTAATACCCCCGCTTTGGGTTTTTAGAGGAATGCACTTCTGATCATGTAGGCGAAGGCTATAAGGAAATGTATACATAAAGATAATTTTTTGTTGTTGAAATTTGTATTTGCATGTGGCCTTCCACAGAACAGCACTGAATACTTAAAGAGCCCCCACATATATGGTTTACATTTGGAAAAACACATTTACAATGTGCAACATGTATTCAAAATCGGTTCACTAATGTAGAAGGAGTTGCACACACAAGAATCCCATTTGAAAACCCATAATAAATCCAAGTTAGAGGGAGATAACCTGGTTAAAATTGTCGCAGATCAAAAATTTGGGAATATGCGTATGTTCACTTAGTTGTGATAATGTTTGAAAGGTTTCGTCAAAATTGATTGATAAATGTAGGAGTTGCACGCACAAGAATTTCATGTAGAAACCCATAATAAATCTAAGTTAAAGGGAGATAACCTAGTTAAAATTGCCACAGCTCAAAAATTTTGGAATATGCGCATGTTTACTTAGTAGTGATGATGTCTGTAAACTTTCGTCCAAATTGATTGATAAATGTAGGAGGAGTTGCGCACACAAGAATTTCATGCAGAAACCCATATTAAATCAAAGTTCAAGAGAGATAACCTGGTTAAAATTGTCGCAGATCAAAAAGTTTGGAATATGCACATGTTCACTTAGTAGAGATGATGTTTGAAAGGTTTCATTAAAATCGGTTCATTAATGTAGGAGGAGTTGTGCACACAAGAATTTGTTCGAACGGAAAGACATAATAAATCTAAGTCAAAGGGAGATAACCTGGTTAAAATTGTCGCAGATCAAAAATCTTGGAATATGCGCATGTTCACTTAGTAGTGATGATGTCTGAAAAGTTTTGTCCAAATTGATTGATAAATGTAGGAGGAGTTGCGCACACAAGAATTTCATGTAGAAACCCATATTAAATCAAAGTTCAAGAGAGATAACCTGGTTAAAATTGTCGCAGATTAAAAAGTTTGGAATATGCACATGTTCACTTAGTAGAGATGATGTTTGAAAGGTTTCATCAAAATCGGTTCATTAATGTAGGAGGAGTTGCGCACACAAGAATTTGTTCGGATGGAAAGACACAATAAATCTAAGTCAAAGGGAGAAAACCTGGTTAAAATTGTCGCAGATCAAAAATATTGGAATATGCGCATTTTCACTTAGTAGTGATGATGTCTGAAAAGTTTTGTCCAAATTGATTGATAAATGTAGGAGGAGTTGCACTCACAAGAATTTCATGTAGAAACCCATATTAAATCAAAGTTCAAGAGAGATAACCTGGTTAAAATTGTCGCAGATCAAAAATTTGGGAATATGCGTATGTTCACTTAGTTGTGATAATGTTTGAAAGGTTTCGTCAAAATTGATTGAAAAATGTAGGAGTTGCACGCACAAGAATTTCATGTAGAAACCCATAAAAATTTTTGAGATGAGAGGACCACAAAATGAGGGACTTTTTATAAAGAGTAGTGTATATGGAGTGACATATGACTGTTTGGTGGATACTGGAGCATCTATAACAGTTATACATAGGAAAGTATATGAAGGGATATCACTGAGCATGAGACCAGTACTCAAGACACCAAGTGGAAAATTAAGGATGGCAGATGGAGAATTGGTGACACCATCAGGGGAGATAATTCTACCATTAGAAATTAGTGGGAAAATCTATGAAGCAAGAATGATTGTCGCTGACATAGAGGCTCCAATCATTTTAGGTTTTGATTTTCTGAGTCAAAATGATTGTGAAATACATATTGGTAAAAATAAGCTCAATTTAAATGGGAAATCGATTCCATGTTATTTACAGAGCCAGTTAAAGACTGTTTATCGAATTGTATTTGCTGAGAATATAACAGTGCCACCATGCAGTGAAATGCTCGCTCCTGTTAAATTTGATATAGACATGCCTTTCCACCGCTGTGCTTTAGTTGGAAGTGGAAGTGCAAAACTCATGAAAAGGGGTATACTAATTGCTAAGAGCTTAGTCGATCCAAACCAAGACATAATGCCATTGAGAATAATTGATGTGATGAATGAGCCTCAGATAATATACAAGAAAACTTTTGCGGCCGATTGTGAAACCCTTAATAATGACTGCATCTATAGTACCTGTGAGAATTTCGACAAGATATCATCGAAGGTCTGTACAATAGAGGCCAGCAATGAAACAGACAAAACACAAGTACAAAACCAGATATTACCGCCTCACCTATGTACAATCATGAACTCGATTGAGGATGACATTGGAGAGGAGGATAAAGAGGCTGTTAAGAAATTATTGTTGAAACATGTCAAGGTTTTTGCCAAATCAAAAGATGATATGGGCAGGACCAATCTGATATATCACAGAATTAAAACAGGTGATGCCCAACCAGTGAAACAGCCACCCAGGAGAATACCATTAACACAGCGCACTGAGATCAGGGAAGAGGTGCAACGTATGCTAGATACAGGTGTCATTAAGCCATCAAAATCCCCATGGGCCTCACCTATTGTGCTTGTCCACAAGAAAGACAATTCACTAAGAATATGCATTGACTACCGAAAACTCAATGAGCTTACTATTAAGGTCTCATATCCGTTACCGAGGATCGATGACTTGCTCGATGCTTTACGAGGGTCAAAATGGTTTTCTACATTCGATCTTCAAAGTGGATTTTGGCAAGTGGAAGTACACCCAGATGATAGGGAGAAGACGGCCTTCGTTACTATGGGTGGACTTTATGAATTTACATGCATGCCTTTTGGATTATCATCGGCAACGGCAACTTTTCAGAGATTAATGGAGTTTATCCTAAATGGACTGCAATGGAGAACATGCCTATTGTATATTGATGATATAATTATATTTTCACCCACACTTGAAACTCACCTACAAAGACTTGATGATGTACTCACAAAAATTGAGGAAGCAGAGTTGAAAATGGCTCCAAAGAAATGCCATCTCTTGAAAAAGAAAGTTTCATTTTTGGGACATTTAGTATCTCAGAATGGGATTGAAGCTGACCCTGCAAAGATTGATGCTGTGCAAAACTGGGCACAACTAGTCTCCGTGAAAGATGTGAGAAGTTTCTTGGGGACTGCCGCATACTACCGTCACTTTATAAAGAATTTTGCAAATATAGCGAGGCCATTACATAAGCTCACAGAAAAGAATAGGCCATTTAACTGGACGCCAGGCTGTCTGGAGGCTTTTGACCAGCTTAAAACAGCATTAACGTCAAACCCAATCCTGGTATATCCAGATATAAAGAGAAAATTCTTACTTGACACAGATGCTAGTGGTTACGGGATTGGAGCAGTGCTCTCTCAAATTTATGAAGATGGCGAACATGTTGTGGCATACTACAGCCGATCTTTATCAAAAAGTGAAAGAACATATTGCATTACACGGAAGGAGCTACTTGCAGTAGTATCATCAATTAGGCACTTCCACCATTATTTATTTGGTGTTGAATTCCTAGTAAGAACCGACCATGGAGCTTTAAGATGGTTGCGACAATTCAAGAATCCTGAAGGTCAACTAGCTAGATGGTTAGAAGTAATTGATATGTATAATTTTAAAATCCAGCACAGGGCAGGAAGACAGCATAACAATGCAGATGGGCTGTCAAGAAGACCTTGTCATCAGTGTGATCACTGTGAAAGACAAGAAACAAAATTTTCTGGGGAGCATCGAGATGAATATGCAGAAGAGTTTAATATGGCTGCATTAAGCAGACAGTCTACATCAGTGCAAGAGAGTGAGAATAATATAGAAGAGTCACAGGAAACTTGGAATTGGATCCAGGGTAGAACTCAAGCAGAGATAAGGGATGCTCAGTTGAAATATGAGTCAATTGCTCAGATACTCAAAATGAAGGACGCTGGAAAAGCTCGTCCTTCGTGGGAGGAAATATCCCACTGTTGCAGTGAGCTAAAAGCTTACTGGGCTCAATGGGAGCGGTTAACCATAGAAAATGGTGTGCTCTATAGGGAGTGGCATGTTGAAAACATGGACAAGATAAAGCAATTAGTTCTACCAGGTTGTTGGAGAACGGAAGTAATATTGCTCTTGCATGGAGGGCCAGGAGGAGGGCACCTCGGGGTCACAAGGACCAGGGCAAGGATGCGGCAACGTTTTTATTGGTATCAGATCGGTGAAAAAGTTGCCATGTACATATCTAGATTCCAGAGTGTCAATCTAGGCAAAAACCTGTTCGAGGAAGCAGGGGAGAAATGAAGCAATATCTTGTAGGTGCGCCATTAGGGCGCATTGCAATAGACATAACAGGGCCTTTACCAGAGACAGTAAGGGGAAATAAATATATATTAGTGATAAGTGACTATTTTACTAGGTGGGCGGAGGCCTACGCTATACAAAACCAAGAAACCAAGACAATAGCAGACATATTAATACACGAGTTCATATGTAGGTATGGTGTTCCAAAACAAATACACACTGACCAAGGACGTCAATTTCAATCTGAACTTTCCACAGACTATGTGACTCACTGAAAGTTGACAAAACTCGGACAACTGCCTACCATCCCATGAGTGATGGACTTGTTGAGCGGCTCAACCGCACGATTGGTGATATGTTGAGCAAGGTAGTATCTAAAAGTCAGAGAGATTGGGATTTGTATCTGTCTATGAGTATGTTAGCCTACAGGTCAGCAGTGCATGAGAGTACAGGGTTCACACCTTCAATGATGATGATGGGGCGAGAATCAACCCTTCCTGTAGATCTTCTGTATGGTAAACCTCCCGAGGAGATGGCGATAAGGGTATCTGATAAATCCCACAGTGAATATGTACAAGAGCTTGGGGGAAGGATGGAGAAAGTACATAACTTGGCAAGGGATAAAATGGCTTCTGCTAGCATGAAACAAAAATTTTACTATGATATCAAGGCAGATAAATTTAAATTCCAAGTGGGGCAAGCTGTATGGGTTCATTTTCTTACCATAAAAAAGGGGAGATGTAAAAAGCTCACAAGAAATTGGGAAGGACCATACATTGTTGTGGAGAAAATTTCAGATCTGTTATACAAGGTTAAAAGAGGACCTAACTCTATTCCAAATGTAATCCATCGTAACAGAATGAAGCTTTTCCGGGGGCATGTAAAAAGGTGGTTTAACCCAAACCCAGGACCACAAACTAGGGCCAAGTCACTAGCAGTTAAATAAAAGGGTGGAATATTTATTCATCTTTGGCGAGGTTTTAAGTAGTGGTCATCATTTACATTTTCAGATGCCAGCTATGAAGTCACAAGTAGCAAAAATTGTTAAAGTTAATGGTGAAGTATGTTACCAGTGCGAGGAGTGTGATAGAGTTTTCTCCACAAGAGACAGAAAAACCCATCACTATAGGGAACAACATGGGGCAAAGATATACTGTAAGTATCCTGACTGCGATAAAACACTTCCTGCCTCCAGGTCATATTTGATGGCACAGCATGAAGAGAAATATCACAGAGCAAGGACATCCTATAGTAGACACAGTGAGACAAGAAAATCCCCAACCAGAAGAAATCATGTCGAAAAGAGATCAAGGTCTAGAAGCCATCAAGACAAAGGGGTGAAGTCAACAAGAAAATCTCCAGAGCCCCACAGAACCAAGCATCACAACAGCAGCAACAATAAACCAGCTGAGGCTGAAGCAAAATCAACAGCTACTGTCACCACACAGCCAAATCCTGCCCTAGATTTAAGCAAGCCAGCATCAGAATTGAAGAATTGGGAAGAGATGTTCCTCGAAAGTTTTTTTCAGGCATGTGCCGAGCTGGATTTATGCGAGTTAACTTCGGGCAACAGTTCTGAGACTACGACAGTGAATCCTTCCATGAGCCAAGTCCAGCCTTCAAATTCTAGTGATGGTCGACTACCTTCAAGTCAAAGCGAGCCACAACCCATTATGCTCAAAATTGGTCAAGAAAAAGTAGCCGCCATACCACTTGAAGCTGCATCGATTCCATCTGATGCTATTAAACCATTTGAGGACATAATGACAAAATACAACACAAGAACAACAACCACTTTGAGTCTGCCGCAATCTGGCACAATTACCAAATGTGAGGCATCCAGGCCAACAGAAAAATACACAGCTTCCAGCCAGAGCGAGCCGTCAGCAGCTATCAAGCCAATCCATTCATCTGTAGCCAAATACACTCACCACAGTGACACACTCACAACAACTACCACAACATCCAACCAGTATACAATTTCTACAGTAGTCACCCCAATGAGAGAACCTTGTGAAGCAGATGAGCCGCAAGCTGTTGAACCGTACGTTCCCATGGATATGAGCATGGAAATTGTAGACCCAAATGCCGATTTACCTCCACCATTCAAATATATCAATCAATTAGCAGCTGATCCCAGATATTACTTCATCGGTGCACCTAGCCATTACATGGAAGGGCAGACTGCCCAAATATTACATGCTGCCAAACTCAGTGGAGAAAAACATCTGGCGAACTATAAAAGGAGATTTGTTCCACATGGCTATCTTGCTATCAAGAAGGAAGAAACACTGACCCTACCCAGTGGCAAGAAGTACAAATTGGTAGATTTTTGGGTAAGAGACCCACAGACAGTAAACACCAGGGATATTGGCAGCCAAACAGATATGGACACTCCTCAAACCGTTGAATCCAGCAAGTACACCAGAGAAGCACCACAGTCTGAACCACTTTTGACTTGAGCCTAGGAGTATAAAGATGTACTGAACTGAAGTTGAACCCTCGTCTCTCCATAGTAGAACATCCACTGATATTAAAATTTTGTTTCAAAGCAAAAGCTGGTCACATTTATTTACGGATGTTTGGGTAATTTGGAATGGCTGTAGCTGATTGTGACTACAACAATATATATATATATATCAAGTTTGGTCAGTCGTTTGTACCTGTGCAGCCCATTTTTGAGGACTTCTGCCCCAGACACTGGTGACCAGGTCCTATTTTGCCAGTGAAGGATCATATTTATCAGAACACAGGAATGTACTGTACTCTAGAACCTACCCAATTCTATAAAAAAAAAAGCAAGAAAGAAAAGAAGTTTGCACTGAACCACAACACTGAACCTTGTAAGATGAAAACTGTATTCAATATAGTCACCTATTAACTAGTGGTGAAGATCCAAGCTAAGACAAATTAGAGAATCAAAGAAATGTACATAATTGCCAAATTCAATTAATTTTCATAATTTTGAAATTCATTGTTTAATATTTTGCCACATTTCTTATCTTGGGGGCAACACTAAAATGAGGAGAGTAAAAGAACAACTCGAAATTAGGTTGTCTTTTAAAAAAAAAAAAAAAAAAGTTATATAAACTGCCTGAAACAAGTTCGGGATGAACTGTTAAATTTAGGGAGGGGTAGGTGTAGCGTTTAAAGGTGTAGCGTTAAAAAAAAAAGAAAAAAAAAAAAAAAAAAAAAAAAGAAGTATTTAATAAGCTTCAAGAGCTGTGAGCTCATTGAGCTGCAACTTTAATCTTTATCCACGTTAGTTTATTGGATCAATGTTGAAGTTCAAGGATTTATGGGCTTTAGTTTAGGCATAATTTGCATGGTTATAAATGGCCATTGTCATAATTAAATTTGTAATTCACACGTTGTAAACTATCATTAGCGTCGTCTGTCAGAGATGTGCCATTTTGTATTCATGTAGCTGAAACTGTCGCTTTTCAACTGCACAGTGTTAGTACTGTTACGGTAATTTTATACCCTTCAGCCGGCTGCTTCGGCTTGCAATTTCGGGTAGAAATCCTTCATGTCACACTCTCTTATGGATGTGACCGTTTCTATAAACTCCGGTAATTCGAAATATATCAATATTGAAGCGTAATCACCATTATTTATTTGTAAATCTTCATTTATGTTCTGAAACACGTATCAACAAAAATCCTGTGTTATTTTTGGTCAGCCATCGCTTTGCAGTCACGTGGTACCGCTTCACTTCAAGGACGTATGACGTAGCGACCGACTTTCTGCATTGGAATGTACAGACGACCAATGCGACCATTGGTCGCTTTTGGTCGGAAACCCAGCCTAGTCATTGGTTGCTTTTGTTGGTCGTTGGTCGGGCTGTATAAATACTGCCATTGGTCGTTGGTCGAGGTCTTCCATTTGTCAACAACCGATCGGAAAGCACACGTCAGCATATAAAGTGAGACTGAGAACAAAAGTTATTACTACACAGCAACTAAATATCTATAAAGGTACTTGAAACAGTAAGGGCCTACCAATAAAGAATCCTATTGCCGTTTTTATACTGAATCTTATAAAGTGAAGCAACCCAGATACTATCATCATGATATAGAGTACTGACGAAACGAGTGACATGTAAACTACACATTAACCTTGGGTCCAAAAGCAAGCAATATACGAAGTACATGTATACCCTGCCATTACAGAACACTCGACGTTGACCAGAATTTTACTACAGACTGCTTCACTTTACTAGACTGCTTCACGACACAGAAACTTCAGAATTTCAAGTTCATTTCCTACCATTACGTGACTGCAACTATGGCACCGAAATTATTAGTTAGCTCTCGGTTTGGGGGAACAACAATGGGTTAATATTTCATTGAGAGAGGGTTTGGCGGACATACATATAATACATAAAATACCGGTATGCCTATATTATACTGATTGGCCAGCTAGCTTTTACATCGTTATTCACAGAACAACTGTAACTTCCATACATCTAGAATATTGTTAATAAATTATTATTGTTAACCTTTAACCCTTTCTTTTTAATTTAAATCCTATTCCGTTTACTGCTGGACAGGGCGTATTGTTAATTAGCCCAGGGTTCTTCCATTTACGCAATGTAAATGATAATCTGTGTTGTGGTTTGATTTGGTAAATACCTGAAGAGGCATTTACCCTCGTTATTCCTCACCGACTAGCAGTTTCAGGCCTCAACCTAGAGTCACCCCAAAAGACCCTAGACCTGCCATAGCTCCTGTAAGTGGATCCAGTCTACAAGACTATTTAGAGAGACCTGGGTTTGCAGATTCACAAGACTGCAGAATATACTCACAGTGCTGACATAGTTTGATGTATTTTTGAGTAAGCCATCCAAGAGCCAATATAAAGGCCTGGACCAAGAATTAGTACTGCGGCTGGTTATGATTTAGCAGTCATGACAGACTTGTCAGCATAGTCAAGTGTAGAGAATTACAGATAGAAACCTCACATTCCTTGACTCCCCGCCTGTTTAGTTTAAACCCTTGGAAACTGCTATGTCTGATGCCATATGACCTCTTGAGCCTTATACATTCACAGGCCACACTCTACCTACCTTTATATTTGCTTGCTCGGCATATTTTTGGTGGCCCCCACCCCCCCGTGTACGTTACAGAATGTTATATTTCAGACAGATTAAAACAACTCGACGTAAAAGTTGCAGGAGAACTGAATCATGGGAGGTTTGAGTGTTAATGCACTGAACTACTACCGAATTGTCACAATAAAAAAGAATTCGTCGATCACATAACCGGGACCCAAACAAATGTAATGACAAAACTATGGGATACAGCTCAAGAACAGCAACGTTGTAATGTTTATCAACCTCAGACCAAGCACCATAAAACCATTCAGTCCCAAAAATACCACCAAAACCGAAGCTACCGGCAGCATCTGTATGAAAGGTAAGTTGCTCGTTATCAGTCCACTGCAGTGGCAAAAAGACAGGTTTACAATTAAAACTATCAAGAAACAACAACCACAAGCGAAGATCCTGCCGTACCTGCTCAGAAACACGAACTCCATGATGAGGCCGGGATAACCCAATAGTAAGATTAATCATACGTCGTAAGAACACCCGACCTGGCACAACCACAGAACAAGCAAAATTAAGTAGGCCGATGATAGACTGCAGTTCTTGCAATGAAGCCCTTTTCCGACCGATCATAGCTGTAATAAATGATCGACATTTAAGCAACTTATCAGACGGCAAACGGGCAACCATTGTTAAACAGGATACAGGTTCAAAGGTCTTCTCACGTACGATAGGGACTCCAAGCTCATTGCACATCTTCAAAAACTGACGTAGATAAAATTGGCAGGTTGCAAAACTTGTTGCAACAAAGAAAAAGTCATCCAATACATGCAGCACCTGATGCACAGAGTACTTCCGTTCGGCCACCTATTGCAACGCGGAGCTAAAACTCTCAAAAATTGTTGATCAGCAGGATGAACAGGTATTAAACGAAATGCAGACTCAACATCTGTCTTCGCCATATAGCAACCCTTCCCCAGTTGACAAACAACCCGAATTGCGTCATCAATAGATTGATAATGAACTATCGATTTTTCTTTGGGGATACTATCATTAACCGATGCGCCATATGGAAAAGACAGGTGATGAATCATACGGTATTCTCCTGGAGCTTTTTTAGGAACAACTCCAATCGGTGATATAATAACAGGACAAGAAGGCAGTTCGGAAAAGGGGCCCTCGAGTCTGCCCATTTTAATTTCCTTATCGATTTTCTTCTGAACAATGGCCGGGAAAGTATGAGCGGAGTGGAGATTGTCAGATTCCCCATGAACAACAGGTGTCCCCACACCTATTCGAAAGCCATGCTGGAATCCGTCAATAAGAGTGGCACCAGCAGATGTATCAAAACCCTGTAACAGTTTACTTAGAACCTTTACTCGCACTGGTGTTACTATGGGACTGAAAATTCCCTGGTAAAACCCCTCCTGGAAAGACCTGTTCAGTGGGGTGATTAGCAGTTCTGCCCACACGAAAATTCTGCCTCAAATTACCCGGACCTTCTAAACACTTCGCAGCACAATGATCCTGTTGACAACGGTAAGAGGTGCGAAAAACCACATTTGCCCTGGCAGGATCGACCAGAATGAAACTTATAACAAAACCCATTAGGAATACCTGAATGCCTTTGCTGTGACTGCCTACCTTTGAAAGAGTTTACCCTGGGACGAATCTGGTTTTGACTTTGATAACCGACTGAAATCCTGGTAGAGGGCATGGCTTTGAGATATAACTCCCAATGGAGACTATCCCATTGGAGAGAAAGATTAGTTTGCCGAAGTGTTCGAAATTCCCGATCATAAAAAATCCAGTCATGGCCAATTGATGACATATGACGAATATTGGACTGGTATTTAAGAAGAGCTTGAATCTGATGTGGAAATTTCTCTACGTAAACTGAACAAAAAATCTCAAAAGCACGAAACCATTGAGCCAAGTGTGTGATAGATTTTAGAGGTTTGGGAACAAAAACCAAAGAAGGACCTTCGTCACCACTCTGCATCGCCATGGAATAAGTAGCTTCATGCTCTTGCTGCGGAAGAAGGGCTGCCAAATTAACATATTCATTGGCCCATATTTGAGATTTCAATTTTGGACTAACATGGTGTGCTAATGGAACTGAAGAAAATATATGATAATTTCCTTGCCCGCTATTCGGCTGAGTAACCATGGACTGATGAAATGGATTGAATGACATTACATCCCCATTGGACAAATGATCGGCCCTCGGAACGATGGAATCCCATACCAGGTCGAAACGGGAAGGATCAACTGGCATCATACTGGCACTGGAAGTAGGAATGGTGGAAGACCCTGTAGCCTGTAATGCTGCACTAACTGCTTCAGAAACAGTCTGTATACCCTGTCCATGATTAACCTGTAACTGTTGCACAATGTGATGCGGTAAACGTACTGTTAATAACTCGGAATCAGGAGACACTGGTGATCCAACCAAAGGTAAAAAGTTCGCAGAAGAATGAACGGTGGCATGTCCCAGATTTGATATACTTGTAACAGAAATGTTAGTGGAGAAGCTATCTGAATTACTGTGCACAAAAGTAGGGTTAGCCCCCGCGCACTGCCCCGAGAGTCACAACTGTATGGAGCTGTAACCACTGGTAGGGGAAAAGGTGAATAAAAACTTGGTACGAACTCCCGCTGACGTGAAACGACCGTCGAGTTATGAGCAACATTAATATCTGTTGGAATGGGGGGACTAACCCTATCGGCCCTACTATTTCCGGATCTTATCTGTGCAGAAGAACAACCATGCCCGGATTTATTCTTGCGTCTCTTAGCATTCTGGGAAGGTGGCCTAGGCCTACTGTCTGGAACAGCAGTGGAGGTGGATGCAATAGGACTGTCAATGATGTCCCCTGGAGCACGAACAGACACCCTAGGCTGTCTAGTATTGTCATGAGTGGTGGTACTCGCAGCAAGAACCCTAGGAATACTGGGCCTTTTGGCATTGGACGGTTGAAATAATTCTGAAAGCCCATCAGTCAAATCATTACGCCGTTTGGGCATTCTGAAAAGAACAAGAGGCCCCAGGGGGCCTGAGGGCGCTCACCTGACATGGTAGTCTAAATATCAAACCAGGGACTTGACTTGAATAAGCTGCATACGCCCCTCCTAAGAAAAGCATATACCAACTAGATGAAGCGATTGTGCCCACACAATACACAGGATTTTCCTTCTATTTTCAGTTCCTGCACTTTAACGTCCCAAAATTGAGATAAACACATAAAAAACAGATTTTTTTCCCAAACAAAATACTTTCAGCCTAAATTTTTTTCTTCTTCTTAAAACGCATAAAAAACGCTAAAACTAATTTCCGGATTTTGGTCCAAAATTTTCTAACTCCCACCCAGACCCCAAATTTTCAGGGTAAAAAAAAAAAATTTTTTTTGTCTTAAAATTGACCAAAACGCAGAAAAAACAAAAAATTTTTTTTTGTCTTAAAATTGACAGAAATGCATAAAAAAACAAAAAAAAAAATTTCCGGATTTTGGCCCCAAATTTTTTTTTTTTTTTTTTGGTCTTAAAATTGACAGAAATGCATAAAAAACAAAAAAATTTTTTTCAGATTTTGGTCCAAAATTTTCCAAGTCCCACCCGGACCCCAAATTTTCAAGGTAAAAAAATTTTTTTTTTTTTGTCTTAAAATTGACAGAAATGCATAAAAAAAAAAAATTTTTTTTCGGATTTTGGTCCAAAATTTTCCAAGTCCCACCCAGACCCCAAATTTTCAGGGGAAAAAAAAAAAATTTTTTTTGTCTTGAAATTGACCAAAATGCAGAAAAAACAAAAATATTTTTTTTCGGATTTTGGTCCAAAATTTTCCAAGTCCCACCCGGACCCCAAATTTTCAGGGTAAAAAATTATTTTTTTTTTTGTCTTAAAATTGACCGAAACGCAGAAAAAACAAAAAAAAAATTTTTTCTGATTTTGGTCCAAAATTTTCTAAGTCCCACCCGCACCCCAAATTTTCAGGGGAAAAAAATTTTTTTTTTTTTTTTTTTTTTGGGCTTAAAATTGACAGAATAAAAAAACAAAAAAATTTTTTTTTCGGATTTTGGTCCAAAATTTCAAAGTCCGCAACGGGACCCCAAATTTTCAGCCTAAATATGAACCCAGGGATTTGGCTTCAACAAACTTGAATCTCACCCCCCTAAGCTGCATACCAAATATCAAAACATTCTTATTGGTAGATCTGAAGAAGAAGATTTTTAAAAAATACTCCTCATACTGCACTAATTTAAACATTTGGGCTCCCATAGAGAGCCCAAATATCGACCCAGGCAACTGATTTTCAATAAACATGTGAAACAATCTTCCAAAGATGTTATATGTGAAATTTTAAAGCTTTTGGAGCAGTGGTTTCGCAGAAAAGTAGTCTTATGTTTTTCCCACGGACGAAAAGTGATCAGAATAGCTTACCCTGACTTTCAGTCAGGTGAGCTAAAAATGAATAAAAAGTAGGATAAACACAAGCAAGCAGTCACAACATCGGGTAAGGCTCGCCGATCTGGATATAAAGCTCCCACAGGAAGAAGCATGAACGCACCATTATGTACCCAACAGAATATACATGTAACATACCAGAGAAAATCTGGCCAAAGACTGACAAATGTTAGTCGAACAAGAAGATCTTACAGTAAGATCAACAATAGGTAACCCCTATAGGAGCTACAAATAAAAGTTTGTCGCCCCTGCAACTGACGACAGAGCCCAGGGAGCCATACCGCAAAAAGATATCAAATCAAAGGCAATTCATGTCATGGAATCGTACAATGTGGAGAATAAACATATACATGTAAAGTTTAATGGAGATGAAGGGAAAGACATGGTACAGCTACCCCGTGCCCGATCACAATTAACAAGATGAAGCTACCAATTGATGCAGAGAATGTACACAAAGCGGGCAGTGCAACAGCTTGAACCAGAGGCAATGACAGAGTAACATAGACGTGCGCCGCTAACCCCAGCAGTTGGAAGTTAGACTTAAGAGCCTAAAAAGGCAAAACAATATCCAAGACAGGCAAGCCCCCCCCTCTTAAAACTCAATCTATGTAAAGTATAAGTATTAATCATGTATCCTAATCAAGGTCAATGTCAGCCACCGGGCTGTAACATGACAAACCATACATGTATGTAATAAGTAAAGTTTTGTTAGACTAAACGTCAATAATATGCATACAAGACATAATCCCATAAAATGTAATTATTTTACTGGAGGCCTACCTTATTGAAGAAAAACAAGATACAGCCGCATAAGCTGCGACAATATTTTTTAAGCCCTGCCTCAGTCAAGTGAACCCCGTCACACAAATGGTGTGTGGCAATAGAATGTAGCCGCATGTGTGTCCAGAACTTAATTTTGGAGGATGAAGAAGGCAATACTTCCTTTAAATAATTATTTATTGTATTGACTCTAGTGTTATATTCAACAACGGATACTGTGGGACATTTCGTTGATGGACGAACGTATGTGCGATGAAATAATTGGCACACAAAAACAAATTGGACATGTGACTGTTTCAGAATGTCGGGGTCGCGAGGTCATCAATATTACTTCCCAGTGAAAGTGGGTCATGTTCTGCTACATCATTACCCCCGATTTGTAATATTACAACATTGGGTTTAAATTCCTGGACGTAGCGTTTTGCATATCCACGGAAAGAGGTCATAGTAGCACCGGGTTTTCCCACAGCATGGCAATTCAAATTACAGCATTGAATCTCATTGAGACGAAAATCATTGGTCAAGTTAGTGTGGTGACGCGCTGTCCTGTTAAAAAAACGCGCAAGTCGAGAAATCATGGAGTGGCCGATGATCAAGATTTTGGAACATTTATCCATATCTGACATGTCTTAATAGAAAACACACGAAATATATATACTGGCGAATGGGGAAAACTAAGAACTAAATACAGACGTATTGATCCTCCGCGAAATACCAGTACAGCAAACCACTCAGACCGTCGACCACCAATCCTAATTTTGATTGGAAATTCACCACCTGACCCAGTCGTTTTGATGCAATTCACAGACTGACTGGTCACAAATAAACAGCGAGAAATCAAACACAAAATAACTGGAGTGCTGTCATAATTAACTCGTGCAAACCAACCCAATCGGAGATAACTGAGGTCATTGAAATAACTCAAGGATGACAAAAAGACAGATCTGGGATAATTAACCCTGAACTAACCATATAAATGTAATATGATTGCTGCCTAAAAACTACCATAATTCTTCTGGTATTGTATTTTCCGGGGCTACTTTAAAACACGGTATCAAAATTCAACTCGGGACCATTCCGATCGATGAAGTGTGTCCCCACGGGAATGAAAAGATGCCACCCAGGAATACATAACTTGAGTTTATGGTCACGAG
>CM062297.1:598517423-598782965 GCA_031216915.1 Pictodentalium vernedei
CGATGGCAACAAACTTACCTTTAATTATATGGGGGGGGGGGGGGCAAAACATATCGGCAAAACATTTTATTTTAATATGGAAACAAGTTCATATCTCGAAAAATACTGGGTGAATTGTTTAAAATCAGACATTATTCCGGGGTACAATGATCTGGAAAAGACAGATATAGTATTTTTATGTCATTATTTTATGAAATGCAGGTTTTAGAAATTCGCTGACTGAAGACTAATATTGCTAATCAGGTTCAGACTCTGGAAGAAATTTCTCTTCGAGCACTAATTGATTATATAATGCTTCTCTACTAACAGCACTTGGGTACCCCACTTTTCTACACAAAAAGTGGGGTACGCAAAGTGCGGTTTTATATGGAGTGTACACGTAATGGTGTTTTTTGGTTTGTGAGAGAATGGGAATAAAGTATAACAAAAAGAATGTATGATAACAATGGATTATTTTAATGTAAGAATAAATGACATTTTCTTTTATTGTACCCGAAATAAAAATAGATCTTTTATTCTCAAAAACATGCATGAGACATGTTAACCCCAGAAAAAATTTTTTATGGGAATTTGAGGGTGATTTTCAGGAAAAATTGGATGAATTTCAAGGAAACATACGTAAATGAGAAGTGTCAATGACACTGTAGCTCAACTTGTGTAAGACATGTACATGTATAGCATGTGACACAACAATGACACACATCTAGGTAATGACCTGATAACAAAGGTACATGTAAAGTATTGTAAAGGTCTGTACATAAATGCTACCATAGCCTGTAACAAATGTATAAGTAAAGTATTGTAAAAGTGGGCGACAGTTAGGTGCTAAACTAGAAAAGATATCTTTATGGGGTTAATGTTACAATGGGATCCTTGTATGGTGCACCATAAGCCAAATGTTAGCATTTGTTTTGCCTGTCTGATTCAAACCCTCTAAGGTTGATTCATACTAATTAGTAAATATTTGTTCCACTCCTTCTTACAATATAGGTATTTGAATTTTTTATCTTTAGCTCCTAGGGTTCCCACGGGTGAGAAGGTTTTATTTTTCTCATTGTAAATAGAAAATCGGTGTTGTGCTAATAATATTTACCCTCCCTAAACAACAAATATTAACACAGGAACTTGGCTTCATCACAAGAAACATTATTTGTCTGGTGTTTTTGGAAAAGATTTTTTAATTATCTCCCTTTTCGAGTCCCAGAGTTGGTCTGACTGAACCCAAAAATATTTGTTCTCATGCACAGTGATAACAAAGGCCCCCCAATAAATTTATAGTAAACATTACTGACATAAAAAATCTTCTTTACAGGTTCTGTACAAAAAATGTAATTCACAGAATTCCCGTAAATATGACTGCCCACAGGCATTTTGAATTTTTGGCCGAAGCCCCAAAGCACTTATTACCATCCCATGATGATAACAAACATAGTCCTAGAAGTTCTGTACAAAAAACTGATTGCACCTAATTTCAGTATAAAATGGCAGTCGGCAGCCCCATCTTGAATTTCGGACCACACCCAAAAACACTTGGTTCCTGTCCCAAGGTGATAACAAAGGTACCCAAGAAGTTTCATGAAAATCGGTTCATAAATACAGCCTCTAGCCCGAGCTGTATTGACATGTGCACTTACTGTGTGTAAGTGGCACTGAATAAATCAAAGTTCATCTACTTTGCATAATTTCTGCACGAGAAAAAAACCTGTATTATATGTGATTGTATTCCATGTTACTGAACTTTCATTTAAAAATTTATTCAAATCAGAACCTTCATATAGAAGTTCTGTACAAAAAACTGATTGTACCTAATTTTGGTACAAAATGGCCACTGGCAGCCATTCTGAATTTTGGACCGCACCCAAAAACACTCATTCTCGTCCCAAGGCGATAACAACGGTACCCAAGAAGTTTCGTGAAGGAGCGGTTCATAAATACAGCCTCTAGCCTGAGCCGTATTGACGTGTGCACTTACTGTGTATATAAGTAGCACTAAATAAATCAAAGTTTATCTAATTTGCATAATTTCTGCACGAGAAAAAAAACCTGTATTATATGTGATGTATTCCATGTTACTAAACATTCATTCAAAAATTTATTCAAATCAGAACCTTCAAATAGAAGTTCTGTACAAAAAACTGATTGTACCTAATTTTGGTACAAAATGGCCACTGGCAGCCATCTTGAATTTTGGGACTGCACCCCAAAACATTCGTTCTTGTCCAAGGTGATAACAAAGGTGCCCAGAAGTTTCGTTAAGATCGGTTCATAAATACAGCGCCTAGCCCGAGCCGTATTGACATGTGTACTTACTGTGTATAAGTAGCACTTAATAAATCAAAGTCCATCTAATTTGCATAATTTCTGCACGAGAAAAAAACCCGTTATTATATGTGATGTATTCCATGTTACTAAACATTCAGAACAAAAATTTATTCAAATCAGAACTTTCATACAGAAGTTCTGTACAAAAAACTGATTGTACTAATTTCGGTACAAAATGGCTGCCGGTGGCCATCTTGATTTTGTGGCGCACCCAAAAACACTCTATTCTCATCCCACGGTGATAACAAAGGTACCCAAGAAGTTTCGTAAAGATTGGTTCATAAATACAGCCTCTAGCCCGAGTTGTATAGAAGTTGTGTACAAAAAACTGATTGTACCTAATTTCGGTACAAAATGGCCACTAGCAGCCAATCTTGAATTTTGGACCGCACCCAGAAACACTCGTTCTCATCCCAAGGTGATAACAAAGGTACCCAAGATGTTTCGTAAAGATCGGTTCATAAATATGGCCTCTAGCTTGAGCCGTATTGAATTGTGGACGGACAGACGGATGATGGGCCATGGCATAACCTCTAATTTGACTACGTAAAAGTTGAGCTGAAAATATACATAAAAACGAAAGAATTTCAGCTCTTGGACCACCACCTGGCACAAGGTTGCACCCAGTGGTTCATAGAATAAACATTTGTGGATGCTCTTTATGCCATGTTAAAAATCATTGGTTAGAATACCTTATCTTCCTCATTTTTTTCATGCTGCTTGCCCCACTGCCCTTTCATGTTTCTAAACCCCCCCCCCCCCCCCCCCCCCACCCTTCCCACTCACACACTACCATCACATGTAGTTACCATACGACCAAAGAGCACAGTCATATAATCCCCTTCTCCAATGTGCAATAAAGTGTAATTCTATTTTTCATGACGCACGCAAATGAATCCAACTTCCCCTTATTTAGTGTTATTTTGTTATATGCACCAATTTCTGTGAGGGAATGTTTCGGCCTTGGGATTGAGACTTTTTTCTCCGCATTGGTAATTCATAATCAGTTTTGAACTGTGCATTTTTCAATTCTTTTTCATACATTTTATTCACCAGGAATCATAAAGTGAAGGCAGATGTCAATATGTGATGTACTTGAGTCACTATTTTTGCATCGGTTCTTGTAAATTGACCATGCTGCTAAGTTGAAATGAATAAAAAAGAAGAAAAAAACATGGATATAAGTGAAATATTTATAATAAAGGACTCTTTATTTAAATATAATTCACTTGTATGCATATTTTTATTGTTCTATTTGTTATGATCAGAGCTTTGAAGGCCTATTTATTTATTTATTGGTGTTAAGGTCACATATTTCTGCACAATGGCTAATCATGACCATGAGAGTTTTACGGGTGGTGGAAGCCGGAGTACCCGGAGAGAACCACAGAACAACAGTCAACTTCCCAACATACTGACTCCACAAAAGCAGGGTTAGCATTGGTTGAAAACAGGTGCACACTGACGTGCAGTATGCCTTAGTACATGCCACTGTGTCCCCACATGGGAAAGGGGGGAGAAGTGTCTTGCCCAAGGACACCAACGCGGTTGCCACAGGTGGGATTCGAACCGAGGACCTCTCAACTTGCCGCCTGCATCTTTACGTACCACCGTGCCTCTCTTTGAAGGGCCTATGATTTGACACTGAACATGTGAAAATAGAAAAACTTCCGACTACAATTTCCATGATTTCTGTCTAAAACTTACTGCCTTCCGGAAGGCCGGGAACTACACTGAATTTACAGGCATTCTGGGAGTGTTAGCGTTGTCTGACATGCACAGACTAACAACCAAAATAGCAGTGAACAAAAAATGACAGAGGTATATATAAAACAAATAATCACTGGTAAGTTTTTTTTGCCCAACTTTTTTATTTTTTGGTAAAGTGGGGGATGGGGTTATCTCTGAGAAAGGCACCATGAAATGGCATTTTGAGAAGTAGGTGAGTGGGCTTGTTACTGAATATGGGCTTTATTCCCTCATCAGTACGGTAGTTTGATAAATTCCATGGTAACTGTATCAAGCAAGTTCCATATCACCTGCTGAACTAAAAAAAAATTTATATCTGCACAAAGTAAGCCCAAATGATAACCGAGTGACTTGATTTGAACAATCTTGAATCAGACCCTATTAACAACGAGAAGTAAACGGGGTTCACCGAGAAATCCCCCTCCCCCCCCCCCACCCCTCCTTTGCCGTTCAGCCATCTGAAGGTGATTTAATACACCCTTTATACACAACGAAACGGACAAAGCCGGCCAGCATTATTATACAAAAATCTCCATTCAATTTCAAATTTTATTATGTTTTCAATTTTTGTCTCAAAAACAAGCTTATGACTCCTCATTGGAACGAGCTCATTGAGCTCACTCCAATGAGGGTTCATAAGCTATGTTTTTTAGACAAACTTTTTTTTTTGTTAGTTACTCAAGAATTGATGTTGTAAAGTGTTATCTGCTATCCACACTGGGTGAAGGGATAGCAGATTGTTGTCAGTAGTATGAAGAGTAGGAATATGTTACCCAATTTCCATGTACCAGTTTAGCGGGGATAAACTCACACTGACTAGTGAATCTTTGGTGATATATCTGTGATCAGTGTAGCTCTGATAAACCCATGCTGACTGATTTTGGATAATCATCATGGACATATTTTAGTTTAAACAATATTTATTCAGTGAAAGTGCTATATGCAACAGGATTTAACACCAAGAGAACTACAGATCCCAAGAGCAATCCCAATCATCATCCCATTACAAGCAGCCGACCTGTGAAGTATGAGTACTGCAATCACAATATGAAGTTATAGCAAAAACTAAAGTTATTGCATGGAAACCAAAAATCTATTTACAGTAAGTGACCTTGACCACTGACCTACTGACCCCAAATGAAATGACAACGATCGACATCTCAAATGCAACCAAAATGTGAAGTTATAGCTTCCTACACAAAAGAAAACTAAAGTTATTGAACAGAAACCAAAAAATTCTATTTATAGTAAAGACCATGACCTTTGACCTACAGATCTCAAAAGCAATCCCAATCATCATCCCATCACAAGCAGCCTACCTCTGAAGTATGAGTACTGTGCGACCAATGATACAAAAGTTATTGCCCGGAAACGAGTGAGATGGATGGACAAATGGACAGAAGGATGAACGGACAAAGAGATTACTATATACCCCCCTTTTATAAAGGGGAGGGGGTATAATAATAATGAAGCATGCCAAACATTAAAAGATTTTAACTGGTGGTTCTGAAGAAGATTTTTAAGATTATCCCTCATATTGCACTAAGTTAAAATTCGGGCTCCCATAGGAAGCCGAAATATTAACAGAGGGACTTGATTTGAACAATCTTTAATCTGACCCTCATAACAATGAAGCATGCCAAACACTAAAAGATTCTGACTGGTGGTTCTGAACAAGATTTTTAAAGATTATCCCTTATATTGTACTAAGTTAAAATTCGGGCTTCCATAGGAAGCGCGGGGGGGGGGGGCTGGAAAAAAGTCCCATACACGAGGCTGAAAAAAAAAATTTCTGCCCCAACACCACCCACCACCCCATTTTGAGGAGGAAAAATTTTTTTTTCTTTTTCTGAGAGGGGACCCATCCCCTAGTATCACCAAAAACCCGCGTTTTACACAACTTTTTCCTAGGTTTCACATATAATTATACTTCCATTTAATTAACCTGATACATTCCCTGTAACTGCTTGTTTAAATCAGCTTTAACCCTTTGACAAAGACAGGAATAAAATGATACTTTCAAATACCAAGGATTTTTCATTTTTGTCTTAAAAAGATAGCTTATGATCCCTCATTGTAACAAGCTTGACAAGCTAGTTTCAATAGGACTGATAAGCTATGTTTTTGAGACACAAAACTTCACATAAAAGGAAATGTAAAAAAAATCTGGATTTTCTTTGTATATAGCTTTGGCCACTTATAAAACGGTTTGTAGGATCAGCTGTAGGTGTCAACTAGAGTAATTTATAGGGTTTTGCGTTACTGTTACAGATAAGACTGAATGTCTGATTTTATTATGGTTTTGTTTTATTATTACATGTTGTTTACAAAATAAATCATTTTAAAAACATTAATTTATTTTATTGAGACCCATTACCAATGTGGTTAAAGTTCACTTTCTGACAAATACAGCAAAACTACTATGTCTATCGTGACTCCTGTGTCACTACACTGGCAGTCAGGCTGTTTAAGCACATACGTGATAGTCCAGATGTTCACATAACCATCTCAATGTTTGGATGGAGCAAATTTGTTGAAATTTGTTTCTTCAAAATATTGATATGTCAATGTGGGTGAGCTGATTATTTCATTGACAGTTGTTGCTGTGTTCAATGTAGCAATCCAGTATGTATGCTAGGGTGAGCTTCTCATTGTCTAACTTATCATTATGATAAAACATTTAGTTGAAACTGACAAAAATCCTGGTCAAGCCGACTCGTGTTCTTATTCATGAAAATTGCCATTATTGAACAATATTTGTGTTTCAACACATATAGGGTAGTTATTAGGCCACCCCACCCTCCCCTTGATTTCCATTTATGAGGTTATTGCTCTGGCTGCCCCTCTGCATATAGTATAAGTGTCAAATATTGTTTTATATCAGATTTAAAATACAAAATAAGCATTATTTCATTGCAAGGAAAAAAGTCAGGCAGACCACCCACCCACCCACCCACCCACCGGCCTCGTGTATAGGAAATTTTTCAAGACCCCCCCCCTGTAGGAAGCCGATATATTAACACAGGGACTTGATTTGGACAATCTTGAATCTGATCCTCATAACAATGAAGCATGCCAAACATTAAAAGATTCTGACGGGTAGTTCTGAAGCCGATTTTTAAAGATTATCCCCCGTATTGCAATAGAGTTAAAATCCATGAACAACAATGAAGCATGCCAAACATTAAGAGATTTTGACTGATGGCTCTGAAGAAGATTTCAGTTTTATGGGTGGAGAAAGCCGGTGTACTACGATATCTTCCCCCCCTGTACAACTTCCCCCCCGGGGGAAGATAAACTAGTTTATCTTCCCCCCCACCTGAATTTTTTTACCATTCAGATTTTTACCAGATCTTTTTTTAGAATTTGCTTGTTCACTTGTGTGTGATATTAAAAAAGCATCAAGTGCGCATTGAAAAACTTATTGGTCAGTATGTGAGAGAGCTATATGCCCAAAAGAAAAAAAAAACATTTTAGCCCAAATTAGCATTGTGAGTTGAATATTATACAAATTTCCATTTTCAAGACTCATTTGAATATGCTGTTAATAGAAGAAAATTGCACAAGACGAACTTGCGTTTTTTTTTCTCAAAATATCCCCTGGGATATATGTAAAAAACATTTTTTAAACATGTCGCCCGATGTCGCTAAATATTTTTTATTTTCACTCAAACAACTATTTTGAAGAGAATTTCACCTGTATTTTTCAAGTTTAAGATTTATTTGCTAAGGATGTGACAAAGAGAATAATTTCAGTTGTAGAGGGTTGGGGGGAGGAAATATCCTGACCAATTTATCTTTCCCACACCTGACACTCGTAGTTACCCCCAATTTTTTTTTTTTCCTCAAATCACTATTTTGAAGAGAATTTCATCTGTATTTTCCATTTTTAAGATTCATGTGCTCAAGCTGTTAGAATGGAAAAAATTTTGGTGGGTAGGGGGGAAGATATCGTGACCAGTTTATCTTACCCCCCACCCAACACTCAAAGTTACACAAAAATTGTTTTTAGCTCAAACTGCTATTTTGAAGAGAATCTGATCTGTACTTTTTATTTTTATGATTCACATACTTAAGCTGTTAGAAGGGAACAATTTTCAGGTGGGGGAAGATATTGTTACCAGTTTATCTTGCCCCACACCAACACTCTTGACAAAGTCATGATTTTTGTGTGTGCTCAAAACACAATTTTAAAGAGAATTTCATCTGCATTGTCTATTTTTAAGATTCATATGCTTAACCCTTTACCTAACGCAGATGATATTAAAATGTATTATTTTAAATATCATTTTTTCAAATTTATCAAAAAATTTCAACAAAACCATAGCATGTGACCCATCGTTGGAACGAGCTCGACGAGCTCGTTGCAACGAAGGGTCACATGATATGGTTTTGTAGAAATTTTTGAAAAATAATATTTTTTCAACTGCTGAATTTGCATATTACGCGGACGGATGCGGGCGATTTGTTGGGTAAAGGGTTAAGCTGTTAGAAAGGAAAAATTTTCAGGTGGGTCGTGTTGGGGGGGGGGGGGGGAAAGATATCGTGACCAGTTTATCTTACCCCCCACCCAACACACAAAGTCACAAAAAATTTGTTTTTTAGCTCAAACCACCATTTTGAAGAGAATTTCATCTGTATTTTCTATTTTTAAGATTCATGTGCTCAAGCTGTTAGAATGGAAAAAATTTTGGTTGGTGGGGGGGAAGATATCGTGACCAGTTTATCTTACCCCCCACCCAACACTCAAAGTTACACAAAAATTGTTTTTAGCTCAAACCACTATTTTGAAGAGAATCTGATCTGTATTTTTTATTTTTATGATTCACATACTTAAGCTGTTAGAAGGGAACAATTTTCAGGTGGGGGAAGATATTGTTACCAGTTTATCTTACCCCACACCAACACTCTGACAAAGTCATGATTTTTGTGTGTGCTCAAAACACAATTTTAAAGAGAATTTCATCTGTATTGTCTATTTTTAAGATTCATATGCTTAAGCTGTTAGAAATGAAAAATTTTCAGGTGGGTCGTGTTGGGGGGGGGGGGGGGGAAGATATCGTGACCAGTTTATCTTACCCCCCACCCAACACACAAAGTCACAAAAAATTTGTTTTTAGCTCAAACCACCATTTTGAAGAGAATTTCATCTGTATTTTCTATTTTTAAGATTCATGTGCTCAAGCTGTTAGAATGGAAAAAATTTTGGTGGGTGGGGGGGGAAAATATTGTGACCAGTTTATCTTACCCCCCACCCAACACTCAAAGTTACACAAAAATTGTTTTTAGCTCAAACCACTATTTTTAAGAGAATCTGATCTGTATATTCATATTTCCCACTTGTAAGTTTGTTTTACTGCTCATATCACCTTTTTGAAGAGAAATTCATTGAGGGCTTTGTTGACTCTATCAAGTGCTAGGTATTTTGTTTGAATTTTATGGTGTAGTTTACGTAGTTTTTATTGTTATGATAATAAAAGTTCTCAACCGAAAGATATTTTTTCTTTATTTACTCAGAAATGATCTTATCCACCCCACACCTGAGTCACAAAAGGCTGGTTTTCTTCTGATTTTTTGCTATATTTTCCATTCTCAAAATTCCTGAACTTAAGTTGTAAAAGGTGACAAATATTCTGATGGGGTGGGGAGGGGGATCATGGTTAGGTTATGACTACCCCCTTCCCCCCAACAGACATTCAAAGTTTTTAAATTATTTTTTTGGCTCATACAACGATACTGCTGAGAATTTTATTCATATTTTCAAATAAAAAACATGTCAAAATATAGGGTTTGTTGCCGCACTCTCAAGGCCAGACTAACAAGTTTTCAAATTGCCCCTCATGCTTTTTAATATAACAGAGGGGTACTAAAGCATATTCTTTAAAAAGTTCTGTGATTAAATTGAAAGATAAAAAAAATTCAGGTGGGGGGGGGGGGGGGGAGATAAACCAGTGGGGGGGAAGATAAACTAGTTTATCTTCCCCCCCGGGGGGGGGGGGAGTTATACAGGGGGGGGAGATAAACTGTTACACCGGATTAACCACAGAGAACCACCTAGCAACTGTCAAGACTCCCCAATGTACCAACTCTAAACAGAGTTAGCAGCGGTTGAAGGCAAGTGTGCCACAGATGTGCAGTATGCTTTAGTACACATCATCACCATGTCCCCCTCCCCCAACATGGGCAAGGGATTAAGTTTCTTGTTCAAGACCATAATGCAGTTGATGCTGGTTAGGATCAAACCATCTACTTTTCTGTTTGAAGTTCAGAGCTCTAACCACAATTAACTTACATATAAATACATCTAGGGACAATTATGAGCTTCAGATCATTATATTAATAATAAACTAGACTTTATGATTCTGGAGAATCATGGCTTTTCCAGATGAGATTCCCTGATTTTTCATGACCCCCGTGCCTGATAAATTGTTTTTAACTGTCTCACTGAAGTTCTTTTATTGATGTTATGAGAAAGGTGGGTATAGTAGTCTCAAATGACTGTTTGAAAAAAAAAATGTTTAGATAAAAACAATCATTAATGGTTGAAAGGGTTAATATCAATATTGTCGTCCGACAAGCTAATGACCGACAAAAGGAGTTATGTTTGTTTGACACATACCCACGGAGTGCTGTGGCTATTTGAAAATGGCCCATTTTATCTCAAATGTATCCAAAATATTGATGTCTGGCAACTTGTAGAGAGTTAACAAGTGCCAACAGGAGTGTTTATCCATGCAACTTGTAATGTGACACCATGAACTGCGAACGGAAATTTTTTTTTAAAAATCTACAAGATGTTTTCAGAGAAATCAAGGGAGAATATGAATTTTAAGCTTTTGATGGGTATCATTGTTTATCCAGCCCAAAATGGGTTAAGGGTTGTTTTTTGAATACCCTTATTACTTAAAAAAATAATTCTCAGTGAATTCTACTTCCACTTATATTGATATCTCCTCTTAACTTTGCATGCTGTGGGTACGCAAACACAGCACATTTTATCAAAATTTTGATGTTTGAGAACATGCATAGGGTTAACAAATACTTACTGGAATATTTTGTACATGCAACTTGTAATGTCACACTAAGATCTGAGAATGGCCAATTTTTCTTGAAAATCTACGAGATGTTTTAAGAGAAATCCTCAGCTAACATGAATTTTTAACCTTTTGAGAGGTATCACTCTGTAACCAGCTCTAAATGGGTTAATGCTTGTTTTGTGAATACCTTCATTACTTACAAAAATTATCCTCGGTAAATTCCACTTCTAATGAAGGAGGTTATGTTTATCTCGCAGGTACACAGTGGGTGTTATGGGTGCCCAAGAACAGCCCATTTTCTCAAAATGTCTATGCTTGGCAACCTCTGGAGGGTTAACAAATACTTATCGGAATATTTTGCCCATGCAACTTGTAATGTCACTCCAAGGCCTGTGAATAGTAAATTTTTCTTGAAAACTTACCAGATGTTTTGGAGAAATCCACAGAAAACGGTAATTTTAAGCTTTTAACCAGTCGAAAATGGGTTAAGACCCCGATTTTCAAATACCCTTATTACTTACAAAAAATTTTCCCAATCAGTTTTGCATCCGGTAAAAGAAGATTATTTTTTCAAAATGACATTTAGCAGTCCATGGAGGGTTAACAAATGCCTTCCAGAATAACTGATCCATGCAACTGGTAATGTGACACAAAGACCTCTCTCTATCAATGGCCATTTTCTCTTGAAAACCCTACAAGATACTTCTAAAGAAATCCAGGGAAAAAATGAATTTTTTAAGCTTTTTATGGTTATCACTATTAACCACCATAAAAGGGGTTAACGCTTGGATTTTTGAACACCCTTATTACTTACAATGAAAGTGTCAATGACACTGTAGCTTAACTTGTGTGTTGTGTTTGATGAAAAGGATAATGTTCAATGTTTATAAAAGGATTATAAAATAAAACAAGAATTGTGATAATTGGGAATATGTTCATTTCTGTTCCCTGTATGCTATGTTTATGATAAAAATAATATGAGGTGTACACTGTACTAAAGATCTGAGGGGTGGGTTAATATGACCTCACAGTTAATATATGTGGCCCTCACAGTTAACATATATCAACAAAATTACAATGAAATTATTCCAAAATGAGTCATCCTATCAAGTTACATTAAAATCCCTTCATAAATATGGCCTGTAGACTGTGCTAAAGGTTTTCGGGCTTCAGGCAGCCATCAAGGCTGAATGATCGTGACCAAAGGGGACGTTCTCATCTGGACACTATTTGGAGTCATCCTACCAAGTTACAATAAAATCCCTTCATAATTATGACCTGTAGACTGTTCTAAAGGTTTCGGGCTTTGGGCCCCTGAAGCCGTCACAGTTGCCCACTCGTGTCCAAAAGGGGACGTTCTCATCTAGACATTATATGAAGTTAACCTATCAAGTTACAATGAAATCCCTTCATAAATATGACCTGTAGACTGTGCTAAAGGTTTTCGGGCTTCGGGCTTGGGCAGCCATCATGGTTGAATGATCGCAACCATAGGGGGGCAATCTCATCTGAGCATTATCTGGAGTGATCCTAAGAAGTTACAATGAAATCCCTTCATAAATATGACCTGCAGACTGTGCTCAAGGTTTTCGGGCTTCGGGCACTTCTAGCCATCACAACTGACCAATCACGACCGAAAGGGGATGTCATCATCTAGGCATTATATGGAGTCAACCTAACAGGTTACAATGAAATCCTTCCATAAATATGACCTTTTGCCTATGCTAAAGGTTTTTGGGCTCGGGCACCCATCAAGGCTGCATGATCGCGATCAAAATGGGACGTTCTCATCTCGACATTATTTGGAGTCATCCTGCCAAGTTACAATGAAATCATTTCATAAATATGACCTCTAGACTGTGCTAAAGGTTTTCGGGCTTCGGGCTCCTGTAGCCGTCACAGTTGCCCAATCACGTCCAAAGGGGGACTTTCTCATCTAGACACTGTATGAAGTCAACCCACCAAGTTACAATGAAATTCCTCAAAAAATATGACCTGTAGACTGCGCTAAAGGTTTTCGGGTTTTGGGCTCGGGCAGTCGTCACGGTTGGCAGATCATGCCCAAATGGGGGAAATTCGCATCTAGACATCATAAGGAGTCATCCTACCAAGATACAATGAAATCCCTCCACATTAAACATGACCTGCAGACTGTGCTAAAAGTTTTTGGGTTTCGGGCTTGGGCAGCCATCACAGTTGATAGATCATGCCCAAAAGGGGCGTTCTCGTCTAGGCACTACACAGAGGCATCCTACCAAGTTACAATGAAATCCCTTCATAAATACGACCTGTAGACTGTGCTAATGGTTTTCGGGTTTTGGGCTCGGGCAGCCATACCGGTTGCCCGATCGCGACCAAGAGGGGACGTTCTCATCTAGACATCTGACCCCAAACCTGCATATGAAATTTCGTGACGATCAGACAAGAACTGCGGGGTGTAGCCCGTGCTAAAGGAAATGTGAACAGACGTCACAGACTAACAGACTCACAGACTTCCGCACGCGTGATGGCAATAGCTTATCTTGACTATGTCAAGTTAAGCTAAAAATGGTCCTCGGTGAATTCCACTGCCAACAAAGGAGATTACGTTTATTTTTGGGGTATACATTGGGTGCTGTGAGTGTCCGAAAACAACCCATTTCAACAAAATTACGATGCTTGGCAGTCTGTAGAGGGTTAATAAACGCTCACCAGAATATTTTGTCCATGCAACTTGTAATATCACACAAAGACCTGCGAGTAGTCATTTTTTCTTGAAAACCTAAAAGATGTTTTTAGAGAAATCCACAGAAAATGGGAATTTTAAGACTTTAAGGGGACTCTCTCTTTAGCTTGATCAAAATGGGTTAAGACTTCCACTTTTGAATACCCTTACTACTTACAAAAATGTTTTTGTATAGATTGAGGGCTCGATAAAAGAATGCACTTTTCTTTGTGGCATACCCATTCGGTGCTGTTGTCGTCCAAAAACAGCCTATTTTATGATAATTTTGACATTTAGCAGCCTGTGGAGGGTTAACAAATGCTCGCCGGAGTATTTTGTCCATGCAGCTTCAACTGTCACACCAAGGCCTGGAAGCGACAAATTTTTCTTGAAAATCTACAATACTCGTTTAGAGAAATCCATGGAAAACATGAATTTTTTAGTTTTAGGGGTGATTGCTGTTTAACCACCCAACAAGGGGTTAACAATTGGTTTTCTGAACACCCTTATTACTTACAAAAATGATCTTCGGTGAATTCCACTTCCAATAAAGGAAGTTATGTTTATCTCTCTTGTATCATTTGGGTGCTGTGGGGGCCTGAAACCGGCCCATTTCATGATGTTTGGCAGCCTGTGGAGGGTTAACATATGCATTGCCTAATATGTCGTGTGCATCAATGATCATGTCACAGGCAGGTCTAGCAATGTTGAATGTTTAAAAAAATCTACAAAACGTGTTTCGAGAAAGTACCGATAAACCCCAATTTTGGCAGTTTTTTGCCAATTCTGACTAAATAAGGGTTAAATTGAAAATTCCGCTTTTAGTACATTTTCAGATTTTGTGCTCCTCTATGAGTGTGCAAAATTTTGTGAAAATCGGTTCGAAAATGGCTTCTGAATCGTATGGACAAAATGCACGTAAAAAAAAAAAAAATAGACTTTATGATTCTGGAGAATCATGGCTTTTCCAGATGAGATTCCATGATTTTTCTTGACCACACAGTGTCTGATAAATTGTTTTTAACTGTCTCACTGAAGTTCCTTCATTGATGTTATGAGAAAGGTGAGTACAGTAGTCTCAAAAGACTCAGTTTGATAAAAAATTTGTTTTTTTTGAATACGCTTATTACTTACAAAAATAATTCTTAGTGAATTCTACTTCCACTTATGTTGATTTCGCCTCTTAACTTTGGGTGCTGCGGGTATGCAAACACAGCCCATTTTATCAAAAATTTTGATGTTTTAGAACCTGCATAGGGTTAACAAATGCTTACTGGAATATTTTGTACATGCAGTTTGTAATGTCACACTAAGATCTGAGAATGGCAAATTTTTCTTGAAAATCTACTTGAAGTTTTTAGAGAAATCCTCAGGTAACATGAATTTTTAACCTTTTGAGGGGTATCGCTCTGTAACGAGCCCTAAACGGGTTAATGCTTGGTTTTGTGAATACCTTCATTACTTACAAAAATGATCATCGGTGATTTCCACTTCCAATGAAGGAGGTTATGTTTATCTCACAGGTACATATTTGGTGTTATGGTTGCCCAAGAACAGCCCATTTTCTCCAAATGTCTATGCTTGGCAGCCTCTGGAGGGTTGTTATGGATGCCCAAGAAGAGCCCATTTTCTGAAAATGTCTATGCTTGGCAGCCTCTGGAGAGTTAACAAATGCTTATCGGTATATTTTGCCCATGCAACTTGTAATGTCACTCCAAGGTCTGTGAATAGTAAATTTTTCTTTAAAACTTACCAGATGTTTTGGAGAAATCCACAGAAAACGGGAATTTTAAGCTTTTAAGGGGTATATCTCCTTATCCAGTCGAAAATGGGTTAAGACCCCGATTTTCAAATACCCTTACTACTTACAAAAAAATGGGTTAAGACCCCGATTTTCAAATACCCTTACAACTTACAAAAAAATTTCCCAATCAGTTTTGCATCTGTATAAGATTATTTTTTCAAAATGACATTTAGCAGTCCATGGAGGGTTAACAGATGCCTACCACAATAACTGATCCATGCAACTGGTAATGTGACAACAAGACCTATCAATGGCCATTTTCTCTTGAAAACCCCACAAGATGCTTGTAAAGAAATCCAGGGAAAAAATGACAAATTTTTCTTGAAGATCTACAAGTCTCGCTTAGAGAAATCCCTGGAAAACATGAATTTTTTAGCTTTATGGGGGTATTGCTATGTAACCATGCCCAAAACAGGTTAATGCTTGGTTTTTTGAACACCCTTATTACTTACAATGAAAGTGTCAATGACACTGTAGCTCAACTTGTCAAGACAAAGACATGTACATGTATAGTATGTGACACAGCAATGACAAACATCTAGGTAATGACCTGATAACAAAGGTACATATAAAGTATTGTAACGGACTGTACATAAATACTGAGCGTTGCCTGTAACAAATGTATAGGTAAAGTATTGTAAAGGTGGGTGACAGTCAGATGCTAAACTAGAAAAAATCTTTGAGTCCCACAGTGGGTCTGACTGAACCCCAAAATATTTGTTCAGTGATAACAAAGGCACCCCAAAACACACTCATTCCTGTCCCAAGGTGAAAACAAAGGTACCCAAGAAGTTTCGTGAAGATCAGTTCACAAATATGAGCTGTGTAGAAGTTGTGACAAAAAAGTGATTGGACCTAATTTCGGTACAAAATGGCCACTGGCAGCCATCTTGAATTTTGGACCACGCCCAGAAACACTCGTTCTCGTCCCAAGGTGATAACAAAGGTACCCAAGAAGTTTTGTGAAGATCGGTTCATAAATACAGCCTCTAGCCCGAGCCGTATTGACATGTGCACTTACAGAGTATAAATAGCACTGAATAAATCCAAGTTCATCTAATTTGCATAATTTCTGCATGAGAAAAAAACCTGTACTATATGTGATGTATTCCATGTTACTAAACATTCATACAAAAATTTATTCAAATCAGAACTTTCATACAGAAGTTCTGTACAAAAGACTGATTGCACTAATTTTGGTACAAAATGGCTGCTGGTGGCCATCTTGAAATTCAGACCACACCCAAAAACACTTGTTCTCATCCCATGGTAATAACAAAGGTACCCAAGAAGTTTCGTAAAGATCGGTTCATAAATACGGCATCTAGCCTGAGCCGTATAGAAGTTGTGTACAAAAAACTGATTAGACCTAATTTCGATACAAAATGGCCACTGGCAGCCATCTTAAATTTTGGACCGCACCCAGAAACACTCGTTCTCGTCCCAAGGTAATAACAAAGGTACCCAAGACGTTTCGTGAAGATCGGTTCATAAATACAGACTCTAGCCCGAGCCGTATTGACATGTGTACTTACTGTGTGTAAGCAGCACTGAAAATATCAAAGTTCATCTAATTTGCATAATTTCTGCACGAGAAAAAACCCCGTATTATATGTGATGTATCCCATGATACTAAACATTCACACAAAAAATTATTCAAATCAGCACTTTCATATGGAAGTTCTGTGCAAAAATCTGATTGCACCAAATTTCGTACAAAATGGCTGCCATCGGCCATCTTGAATTTCGGACCGGACCCCAAAACACTCGTTCTCGTCCCACGGTGAAAACAAAGGTACCCAAGAAGTTTCGTAAAGATCGGTTCATAAATACGGCCTCTAGCCCAAGCCGTATTGGCATTTGCACTTACAGTGCTGAAAGTAACACCAAAAAACATCAAAGTTAGTCTAATTTGCATAATTTACGCACGAGAAAAAAACCCGTATTATATGTGATGTATCCCATGGTACTAAACATTCATAGAAAAAATTATTCAAATCAGAACTTTCATATGGAAGATCTGTACAAAAAACAGATTTCTGCATCGTCGGTACAAAATGGCAGCTGGCAGCCATCTTGAATTTCGGACCGCACCCAAAAACACTCGTTCTCGTCCCACAGTCATAACAAAGGTACCCAAGAAGTTTCGTAAAGATCGGTTCATAAATACGACCTCTAGCCCGAGCCGTATCCAACTGTTGACGGACAGACGGACAGATGGACGACGGACGACGGGCCATGGCATAAGCTCAAATTTGGCTTCGCCAAAGTTGAGCTAAAAATGATCCTCGGTGAATTCCACTTCCAATAAAGGAAGTTATTTTTATCTCTCGTGTATCGATTGGGTGCTGTGGGGGCCTGAAACCAGCCCATTTCATCAAAATTTCAATGTTTGGCAGCCTGTGGAGGGTTACCATATGCATAGCCTAATATGTCGTGTGTATCAAAGGTCGTGTCACAGGCAGGTCTAGCAATGATGAATGTTTAAAAAAAATCTACAAGAAGTGTTTCGAGAAAGTGCCGATAAACCCCAATTTTGACAGTATTTTGCCAATTCTGACGAAATAAGGGTTAAATCGAAAATTCCACTTTTGGTAGATTTTTAGATTTTGTACCCCTCTATCCGTGTGCAAAATTTTGTGAAAATCGGTTTGAAAATGACTTCTGAATCGTGCGGACAAAATGAATGTGTGGGGAAAAAAACAAACTAGACTTTAATGATTCTGGAAAATCATGGCTTTTCCTGATGAGGTTCCCTGATTTTTCATGACCCCACAGTGTCTGATGAATTATTTTTAGCTGTCTCACTGAAGTTCCTTCATTGATGTCATGAGAAAGGTGAGTATAGTAGTCTCAAATGACTCAGTTTGATAAAAAAAATGTTCAGGTAAAAGCCATCATTAACAGTGGAGTGGGTTAATATCAATATCGTCGTCCAACAAGTTAATGACAGACAAAAGGAGTTTTGTTTGTTTGACACATACCCACTAAGTGCTGTGTCTATTTGAAAATGGTTCATTTTATCTCAAATGTATCCAAAATATTGATGTCTGGCAGCTTGTTGAGGGTTAACAAGTGCTAACAGGAATATTTATTCATGCAACTTGTAATATCACACCAAGAACTGCGAATGGCCATTTTTTCTTTAAAATCTAAAAAGATGTTTTCAGAGAAATCCAGGAAGAACATGAATTTTAAGCTTTTGATGGGTATCATTGTCTATCCAGCCCAAAACGGGTGAAAATTTGTTTTTTTTTAATACTCTTATTACTTCCAAAAATAATTCTCAGTGAATTCTACTTCCACTTATTTTGATCTCTCCTCTCAACTTCGGGTGCTGTGGGTGCGCAAACACAGCCCATTTTATCAACATTTTGATGTTTAAGAACCTGCATAGGGTTAACAAATGCTTACAGGAATAATTTGTACATGCAACTTGTAATGTCACACTAAGATCTGAGAATGGCCATTTTTTCTTGAAAATCTATGAGATGCTTTAGGGAAATCCTCGGATAACATGAATTTTTAACCTTTTGAGGGGTATCGCTCTGTAGCCAGCCCTAAATGTGTTAATGCTTGGTTTTGTGAATACCTTCATTACTTACAAAAAAAAAATGATCATCGGTGAATTCCACTTTCAATGAAGGAGGTTATGTTTATCTCGCAGGTACATATTTGGTGTTATGGTTGCCCAAGAACAGCCCATTTTCTCCAAATGTCTATGCTTTGGCAGCCTCTGGAGGGTTAACAAATGCTTACTGAAATATTTTGTCCATGCAACTTCTAATGTCACTCCAAGACCTGCAAATGGTCCATTTTTCTTGAAATTTTTTTACTGAGAAATGCACAGAAAACTGGAATTTTTAGCTTTTAAGGGGTATATCTCCTTAACTAGTCAAAAATGGGTTAAGACCTCGATTTGTTAATACTCTTACTACTTACAAAAGTGTTTCCCTGTCATCTTTGCGTCCGATAAAAGAAGTTATGTTTCTCTGTTGCATTCCCATTTGATGCTGTTGGTGTCCAAAAACAGACTATTTTTTAAAAATTTTGACATTCAGCAGCCCATGGAGGGTTAACAAATGCTTACCAGAATAATTTATCCAATCAACTGGTAATGTGAACTCAAGACCTATGAATGGCCATTTTCTCTTGAAATCCTTACCAGTTGTTTGTAAAGAAATCCAGGGAAACATAAATTTTTAAGCTTTTGATGGGTATCACTATTAACAACCAAAAAAGGGGTTAACGCTTGGTTTTTTGAATACCCTGATTACTTACAAAAATGGTCCTCGGTGAATTCCACTTCCAACAAAGTAGATTATGTTTATTTCTCAGGCACACATTGGGTGCTGTGCATGTCCTAAAGCAGCCCATTTCAACAAAATTACGATGCTTGGCAGCCTGTAGAGAGTTAATAAATGCTCACCGGAATATTTTGTCCATGTAGCTTGTAATGTCACACAAAGACCTGCGAGTAGTCAATTTTTCTTGAAAACCTACAGGAAGTTTTTAGAGAAATCCACAGAAAATGTGAATTTCAAGATTTTAAGGGATCTCTCTCTTTAGCCTGCCCAAAATGGGTTAAGACTTCGACTTTTGAATACCCTTACTACTTACAAAAATGTTTCTGTATAGATTGTGCGCTTGATAAAAGAAGGCACTTTTCTTTGTGAGGTACCCATTGGGTGCTGTTGGCGTCCAAAAACAGCCCATTTTATCACAATTTTGACTTTTTGCAGCCCGTGGAGGGTTAACAAATCCTCACCGCAGTATTTTGTCCATGCAACTTCTATTGTTACACCAAGGCCTGGGAGTGACAAATTTTTCTTGAAAATCTACAAGACTCGTTCAGAGAAATCCACGGAAAACATGATTTATTTAGCTTTATGGGGGTATTGCTGTTTAACCCAAAACGGGTTAACGCTTGGTTTTTTGAACACCCTTATTACTCACAAAAATCATCCTCTGTGAATTCTACTTCCAATAAAGGAAGTTATGTTTATCTCTCGTGTATTGTTTGGGTGCTGTAGGGGCCTGAAACCGGCCCATTTCATCAAAATTTCGATGTTTGGCAGCCTTTGGAGGGTTACCATATGCATTGCCTAATATGTCATGTGTATCAATGGTTGTGTCACAGGCAGTTCTAGCAATGATGAATGTTTAAAAAAAAATCTACAAGACGTGTTTCGAGAAAGTGCCGATAAACACCAAATTTGGCAGTTTTTTGCCAATTCTGACAAAATAAGGGTTAAATCGAAAATTCTGCCTCAGTACATGATGAATTGCTTTTGTCTGTCTCATTGAAGGTTCCTTCATTGATGTCATGAGAAAGGTGAGTAGAGAAGTCTCAAATGACTCAGTTTGATAAAAAAAAATGTTTATGTAAAAACCATCATTAACGGTGGAGAGGGTTAATATCAATATCGTCGTCCAACAAGTTAATGACCGACAGAGGGAGTTATGTTTGTTTGACACATACCCACTGAGTGCTGTATCTATTTGAAAATGGTCCGTTTTATCTCAAATGTATCCAAAATATTGATGTCTGGCAGCTTGTTAAGGGTTAACAAGTCCTAACAGTAATATTTATTCATGCAGCTTGTAATTTCACACCAAAAACTGTGAATGGACATTTTTACTTAAAAATCTACGAGATGTTTTCAGAGAAATCCAGGGAGAACATGAATTTTAAGCTGTTGATGGGTATAATTGTTTATCTAGCCCAAAACGGGTTAAGGGTTGTTTTTTTAATACGCTTATTACTTATAAAAATAATTCTCAGTGAATTCTACTTCCACTTATGTTGATTTCTCCTCTTAACTTTGGGTGCTGCGGGTATGCTAACACAGCCCACTTTTTCAACATTTTGATCTTTGAGAATCAGCATAGGGTTAACAAATGCTTACTGGAATATTTTTTACATGCAACTTGTAATTCACACTAAGATCTGAGAATGGCCAATTTTTCTTGAAAATCTAGGTGATGTTTTTAGAGAAATCCTCGGATAACATGAATTTTTAACCCTTTGAGGGGTATCACCCTGTAACCAGCTCTAAACGGGTTAATGCTTGGTTTCATGAATACCTTCATTACGTACAAAAATGATCCTCGGTGAATCCCACTTCCAATGAAGGTGGTTATGTTCATCTCGCAGGTACACATTGGGTGTAATGGGTGGCCAAGTACTGCCCATTTTCTCAAAATTTGCTCCTCTGGAGGGTTAACAAACGCTTACCGGAATCTTTTGTTCATGCAACTTGTAATGTCACTCCAAGACCTGCAAATGGTCAATTTCTCTTGAATACTTACTAGATTTTTTGGAGAAATCCACAGAAAATGGGAATTTTAAGCTTTTAAGGGGTACATCTCCTTAACCGGGCGAAAATGGATTAAGACCTCAATTTTTGAATACCCTTACTACTTACTAAAATTTTTCCTATCAGTTTTGCGTCCGGTAAAAGATGTTATGTTTCTCTGCAGCATTCCCATTTGTTGTTGTTGGTGTCCAAAAACAGACTATTTTTTTCGAAATTTTGACATTTAGCAGCCCATGGAGGGTTAACAAATGCTTATCTGAATATTTTATCCATGCAACTGGTAATGTGACTCTAAGACCTATCAATGGCCATTTTCTCTTGAAACCCTACGCGACGTTTGTAAAGAAATTCAGGGAAAACATGACTTTTTCAGCTTTTGATGGGTGTTGCTATTAACCATCCCAAAAGTGGTTAATGCTTGGTTTTTTGAATACCCTTATTAGTAACAGATTTGGTCCTCGGTGAATTCCACTTCCAACAAAGTAGATTATGTTTATCTCTCGGGTATGGATTGGGTGCTGTTTGCGTCTGAAAACAGCCTATTTCAACAAAATTACGATGCTTAGCAGCCTGTAGAGGGTTAATAAATGGTCACCGGAATATTTTGTCCATGCAACTTGTAATGTCACACAAAGGCCTGCGAATAGACAATTTTTCCTGAAAACCTACAAGTTAGTTTTAGCGAAATCCACAGAAAATAGGAATTTTAAGCTTTTAAGGGGTATCTCTCTTTAACCAGTCCAAAATGGGTTAAGACTTCGACTTTTGAATACCCTTACCACTATCAAAAATGTTTCCCCATCAATTCTGTGTCCGATAAAAGAAGGAACCTTTCTCGGTGGTACACCAAGTGGGTGCTGTTGGCGTCCAAAAACAGTCCATTTTATCACAATTTTGACTTTTAGCAGCCCATGGAGGGTTAACAAATGCTCACTGCAGTATTTTGTCCATGCAACTTCTATTGTCACACCAAGGCCTGGGAGTGACAAATTTTTCTTGAAAATCTACAAGACTTGTTTAGAGAAATCCACGGATAATACGAATTTTTGAGCTTTATGAGAGTATTGCTGCTTAACCAGCCCAAAACGGGTTAACGCTTGGTTTTTTGAACACCCTTATTACTGACAAAAATGATCCTAGGTGAATTCCACTCCCAATAAAGGAAGTTATGTTTATCTCTCGTGTATTGTGTGGGTGCAGTGGGGGCCTGAAACCGGCCTATTTCATCAAAATTTCGATGTTTGGCAGCCTGTGGAGGGTTACCATATGCATCGCCTGATATGTCATGTGTATCAAAGGGCGTGTCACAGACAGGTCTAGCAATGACGAATGTATAATAAAAATCTACAAGACGTTTTTCGAGAAAGTGCCTATAAACCCCAATTTTGGCGTTTTTTTGCCAGTTCTGACAAAATAAGGGTTAAATCGAAAATTCTGCTTCGGTACATTTTTAGATTTTGTGCCCCTCTATGCGTGTGCAAAATTTCCTGAAAATCGGTTCGAAAATGGCTTCTGAATCGTACGGACAAAATGTGTGGAAAAAAACCCAAAAAACTAGACTTTATGATTCTGGAGAATCATGGCTTTTCCCGATGAGATTCCTTGATTTTTCATGCCCCCACAGTGTCTGATGAATTGTTTTTAACTGTCTCACTGAAGTTCTTTCATTGATGTTATGAGAAAGGTGGTTATAGTAGTTGTAGCTCAACTTGACAAACTTGAACTTGGTAAGTTATAAATGAAATGGCAAAATTGAAGATCATTGGGACCAATGTCAGTTTTTTTGCCAGTGGCAACATTTTTTGACAGAAACCGAAGAAAATCGATAGCTCCCATCTAGAGGCCTCCCCAAACAAGCATGCTAGGTTTCAAAGCAATCCGATCATAAATGTGCCCTGTAGGGTGTACAAAAGGGAAATATTGTGGTCTGACTAGACTAAATTCTAAGACTGTTGGCTGTGGCAACATTTTTTGCCGGATATTGAAGAAAATCAATAGCTCCCATCTAGAGGTCACCCTAAATAAGCATACCAGGTTTCAAAGCAATCAAATCATAAATGTGCCCTGTAGGGTGTGCCAAAGGGAAATATTGTGGTTTGACTAAACTAAGTTCTAAGAACGTTGGCCGCAGCAACATTTTTTGACAGAAATTGAAGAAAATCGATAGCTCCCATCTAGAGGTCACCCCAAACAAGCATGCCAGGTTTCAAAGCAATCCGATCATAAATGTACCCTGTAGGGTGTGCCAAAGGGAAATATTGAGTCTTCTGACTAAACTAAGTTCTAAGAACGTTGGAAGCGGCAACATTTTTTGACAGAAATTGAAGAAAATCGATAGCACCCATGTAGAGGTCTCCCCAAACAAGCATACCAGGTTTCAAAGCAATCTGATCGTAAATGTACCCTGTAGGGTGTGCCTAAGGGAAATATTGAGGTCTGACTAAACTAAGTTCTACGAACGTTGGCCGTGGCACAATTTTTTGCCGGAAATTGAAGAAAATCGATAGCTCCCATCTAGAGGTCACCCTAAATACGCATATCAGGTTTCAAAGCAATCAAATCATAAATGTGCCCTGTACGGTGTGCCAAAGGGAAATATTGTGGTTTGACTAAACTAAGTTCTAAGAACGTTGACCGCGGCAACATTTTTTGAAGGAAATTGAAGAAAATCGATAGCTCCCATCTAGAGGTCACCCCAAACAAGCATAAGAAGTTTCAAAGTAATCTGATCATAAATGCGACCTGTGAGGTGTGCCAAAGGAAATTGTGGACGTACGTACTAACGTACTAACATACTAACGTACGTACGTACGTACGTATGTACGTACGTACGTACGCCGACGGACGAGAAGTGATGGCAATAGCTCAGCTAGACTTTGTCAAGTTGAGCTAAAAATTGTTTTGGTAAAAACCATCATTAATGGTAGAGTGGGTTAATATCAATATCGTCGTCCCACAAGTTAATGACCGACAAAAGGAGTTATGTTTGTTTGACACATACCCTTTGAGTGCTCTGTCTATTTGAAAATGGTCCATTTTATCTCAAATGTATCCAAAATATTGATGTCTGGCAGATTGTAGAGGGCTAACATGTGCTTTAATTCATTCCGACCCTTGACTGAAGAAGATCTTCATAATTTGGTGCTGAAATCCCCATCAAAGCAGTGCCCTTTGGATACTATCCCAACTAAGCTGCTGAAATCTTGTATACCAGCTTTTGTCCCATGGCTCCGGGAGATCGTCAATAAATCATTGTTGACATGCGTATTCCCATCGACCATGAAACAGGCGCTGGTTACCCCACTCCTCAAAAAATCAGGACTCGATCCTGAAATATTTAAAAATTACCGCCCAGTGTCCAACCTGAGTTTTGTTTCTAAACTGCTAGAGCGTGTAGCTGCGAAACAACTCCGGGAACATCTGTCACGATATGGCCTGTCTGAGGAATTACAGTCGGCCTACACCCCACTCTGCAGCCCGGAAACTGCACTTTTACAGGGTCCAGAATGACATTCTCTTGTCGATGGACCGGAAGGAGGTTTCTTGTTTAGTTTTGTTAGATCTGAGTGCGGCCTTTGACACCACTGACCATGCTGTCCTCCTTGATATTCTGCAAAACAGAATAGGCATTACGGGAACGGCTCATGACTGGCTGAGGTCGTATCTCTCAGACCGCACCCTAAGAGTGAATATTACTGGTACTTATTCCAGTGACATTCCTTTGATGTTCGGTGTACCCCAGGGGTCGGTTTTAGGGCCTCTGCTGTATGTTGTTTATGTTTGCCTCTCGGCGATATCATTCGTAGGCACAGACTTAGTTTCCATTTCTATGCGGACGACACGCAGCTCTATATTCATTTCAAGGCACAGCATGAGGAGCGGGCGGTTCACGCACTAGAAAGCTGTGTGAATGATATAAAATCATGGATGACGTCAAATTTCCTGAAATTGAATCCCGATAAAACGGAGGTTATCTATCTAGGTCTACCCCGACAGCTTGCAAAAGTATCACGAATACAACCTATATTTGATGGTCATTCGATCTCACCCTCGACAGCGGTGCGCGACCTCGGATATTTCGTGGATGAACACCTGTCTGCTGACAGTCATGTCACACAGGTGTGCCGGACATCCTATTACCACCTACGAAATATTAGCAGGATATGCAGCGTTGTGGATGAAGAGGTCGCGAAACAGTTAATCCATGCACTTGTCACCAGCCGCTTAGACTACTGTAATTCTCTACTGTATGGTTGTAAACAGTCCCTGCTGCAGAAACTTCAGCTTGTTCAAAACTGCGCAGCGAGAGTCATTTTAAGGAGGAGGAAATCATGTCATATCACACCCCTTCTTTACCACCTTCATTGGCTCCCTATTGAAGAACGCATTACGTTTAAAGTTCTTATCACCCTCTATAAATGTCTTAATGGATTGGCACCATCATACCTCTGCAATCTAATTCAGCGCTATGTTCCCTCAAGATCTCTAAGATCCTCATCTGCGAATAAACTCTGCCATAACCCAGGCGACCTGGTAATGGCAGGTGATCGGGCCTTTTCAGTTGCTGGGCCTTTTCTTTGGAACACAGTGCCTGATCACCTGCAGTCAGCAGAAACTTACAAATCATTCAAAACCGGCCTTAAAACTCATCTTTTCAAAAAATTATACCTAGAACCAGTTCATTTTGAATTAATTTAATTTTAACCAAATTACGAGATTTCACAAGCATATGTTTTTCTTTATTTTACTTGTAAAGCCTGAGAGCACTTACGTGGATTCATTGGCTCTAAACTGTATTTATTTTATTATTATTATTATTAACAGGCATATGTATTCATGCAACTTGCAATTTCAAACCAAAACGTGCGAATGGCCATTTTTACTTAAAATCTATAAGATGTTTTCAGAGAAATCCATGCGCATGCGCTCTTTTCGAATTCGACGTGATGAAATGCGAAATTCGTATCGCTCTTCATGGAAAGTGATGCCGCAACTATCCATGAACAACGAGTGAAAATTTCATGGAAATCTGCCTAGAATTGGCTGGGATATAGCGTTTTGAAGAGAGGAGGTAACTGTTTGAATTTGGTCCTTCCTTTTCAAGCCAGTTCGAAAAAAGACGTTGTGAATGGGCGCAGACTCCTTTAGAGCCCCCCCCCCCCCCCCCTCTCTCTGTAAATGGAAGTTGCTTCTTTAAGAACGCCACCCAGGGATCCCAACACAACCTTTAAACCTAAGAGAATCGTCAGAAGTTTAAAGTGAAAAGAAATTGGCGGTGATTGGGTTTCCGGCAGGCAGGAAAAGATTGACGAAGATTTGCATATTGGACATTAAAATAGCACTTCTGACATAACGAACCGTGTCCAGACCGCTCGAGGCAGTGACTTGAAATTTTCAGAACTTGTTCTACGAACCCTGGCCGACATTTTGGGATCTGTCTGGAGCGTCCGAGCCGCCTGGAAAACACCACGCATCGCTTGGAATGAGAGAGTACTATTCGTCCCGACTCTATCAGGTCAGAATGGACATGGGCAGTGTTGTAGACGACTGTGGAGCTGCGATTGAGCATAAAGTCCCAGGTTTCGGTGCCTCATTGCCTAAGCGGCTCCATTGTATGATTTTTTGTCTCAATATCGTCCTTACTACTTGTAGTTTATACCGTTGCCGTATGTTAATGTAGCCTCTTGCCATTTTCGAGACTTTCAACCCAGAACGCCACCAAAGTGAGGAAGTGCGGGGGGTGGGGGGGTGGGGGGGGGCTGTAGCGGCGAGGGGGGGGGGTATCCTGACACTATCTTTAAACCTTAGATAATCGGAAGAAGTTGCAGTGAAAAGAAATCGGCGGTGAGTAGGTGTTTTGGCGGGAAACGATTAACGAAAATTTGCCAATTTGACATTAAAATTGCACTTCTCACAAACACGAACCGTGTCCAAACCGCCGAAGGCAGCGACTTCTAATTTTCAGAACTTGTTCTACGTACCCTGGAAAACATTTTGGCATCTGTTGCAAGTGTCGAGACTGCGTGGAGAACACCACGCATCGCGTGGAAAGTGAGAGTACTATTCGTCCCGACTCTATCAGTTTGGAATGGACTTGAGGACTGTTGTAGACTACTGTAGAGCAGCGATTGAGCATGAAGTCGGAGTTTTTTGTGCCAAATTGCCTAACCGGCTCCAAGGTATGATCTTTCGTCTGTACATCGCCCACATCGTCTGAAGTTTATACCGTTACCATATGCTGAAGTAGCCTTTTGTCATTTTCGCCACTTTCGACCCAGATTTGAGGGTACCTTCCTTCAGCGAAATCTAGCCATGCTCACAACCACGCCCTCTCCCCGTCGGCCCGGGTGCTTCTAAAGATAGAAAGGTCAATGGGGAGGGGCCCGTTAGCAAACAAACGGGGGCAGGTGTAGTTGATGAAAAACAGCAGGGGGGGGGGGGGGCACGTGTCCTAGGTAAAAGAAACAATACGTGTCCTAGGTAAAAGAAACAATAGGGGGCAGGTGTCCTAGGTAAAAAAAAACAGCAGGAAGGGGGGGGGGGGGTGCAGATGTCCCCGCTAATTAATTTTAATAACAGGCAGGTGTTCATGGGGCAGGCCCACTGCTCGGTGTTCCAAATTTTCTATGGTACTTGGCCTTGACGGAAACAACACTTCAACAAGAAACAACGGGAAACCTATTTGCAGTAAAGCTGCAAAAAAAACATGATTTTAGGACCATTCCATGGCCAGTTTAAAGCCTACTGCGATATCAGCGTTTATTACTCTCGTCCTTTCACTGCATCACTGCAGTATTTCACCCGAGTCGAGTTCTGACGTCATGCAAGTTTGACGGACATGCTTTCAATTTTGTTATTGACAACAACATATTTATAATTTCGTGATTACTGATCAGTATTTTGAAAACGACACATGCAATCGCGAAAGAGTTTTCTGAAAAACACGATTCTGCAAAAGACTTTAGTGAAATTTGATTTTTTTTTTTTATTTTCAATTTCGACGGCTCTTGTCGAAAAGGTGTTAATCACTGATCGTCCCAAACGAGATCAAAGACTGACGCTGTATATTAATAACACACAGAGAATCTTCTAAGAATATACACGCGCAATCCTAAAATGAAATAAATCAAGTCTTTTTTCAGGTTTTACGAGAAAAATATGTCCAATTGTATCATTGAATCATGTTTAGGTATATGTGGGCGAGACATTTTCTATACGGACAAAATACAGACTAAATAAAATATTTGCCATTATTTTCCGCAGACGTATTTTTGTCTTTGCTTCTTGGGGAAATCCATGCTGATAATACAACGAAGGAGTGTTATCTAATGAGGTCAGAACCGTCAGGTGGTCAGGTCCGACACCGCACCTCGAAGTAGATTTAGTGGGGGTGTCGATTTTACAAGTAATGTAGGCAGCGTACACGGCATGGGCTGTCTGTCTTTAATCCTATAAACAGGGTTAAGGCTTGGTTTTTGAATACCCTTATTTATTTATTTATTTATTTGTTTATTGGTGTTTAAGGTCACATACTTATGCACAATGGCTAATCGTGGCTGTGACAGTTTTATAGGTGGAGGAAGCCGGAGTACACGGAGAGAAACACCAAGCATCGACGAGCAACTGTCAGCTCCTCAACATTCTAACTCTGTTCAAGCTCCGCTCAAGCAGGGTTACAGAGGGTGAAGACATATGTACCATCGACGTGCAGTATGCCTTAGTACACGGCGTCATCGTGCCCCCATGTCGGCAACCGGGCTAAAGTGCCTTGCCCAAGGACACAATGTGAGTCGTCCCGGACGGGGATCGGACTCGGGACCTCTAGCATAGAAGTACAACAAACAGTCTACCACTGAGCCACCACGCTCCCTTGAATACCCTTAACACTATCGTACATTATCCCTCATGAATTCTGAGTCAGATAAAAGAGGTTATGTTTACCTATTACATACCCATTTGCTGCCAGAAAACAGACGATTTTATCAAAATTTTTACTTTTAGCAGCCTGTAGCGGGATTAACAAACGACTAGCGGAATATTCTATCTATGCAATTTGTAAGACCTGCCAATGTCCAATTGTTCTTGAAAATCGCCACCAAGCAGTTAGCGAAATCCACAGAAAATGTAAATTTTAAGCTTTTAAGGGGTGTCTCTCCTTATCCAGTCTAAAATAGGTTAAGTTTCATTCTTTTAAATACCCTTACTACTTACAAAACTGATCCTCTGTGAATTCTACGCGCAGTAAAAGAAGTTATATTTCTCTGTTACATATCCATTGGGTGCTCTTGGTGTCTGAAAACAATCCATTTTATCAACATTTTGATGTTTAGCAGCTCGTGGAGAGTTAACGAATGCTCAACGGAATATTTTGTCCGTGTAACTTGTAATGTCACATGAAGACCCGCGAATGGCCATTTTTTCTTGAAATCTACAAGATGTTTTTAAAGAAATCCAGGGAAAGCATGAAATTTTAAGTCTTTGATGGGTACCGCTGTTTAACCAGCCCAAAACGGGTTAAGACCAGCCCTAAATGGGTTAATGCTTGGTCTGATGAATTCCACTTCCAAAGAAGGAGGTTATGTTTATCTCGCAGGTACACATTGCGTGCAATGGGTGCCCAAGGACAGTCCATTTTCTCAAAATTTCTATGCTTTGCAGCCTCTGGAGAGTTAACTAACGCTTAACGGAATATTTTGTCTATGTAACTTGTAATGTCACTCCACGACCTGCAAATGGTCAATTTTTCTTGAATACTTACTAGATTTTTTGGAGAAATCCACAGAAAACTGGAATTTTAAGCTTTCAAGGGGTACATCTTAACCAGGCGAAAATGGGTTAAGACCTCGATTTTTTTAATACCCTTACTACTTACTAAATTTTTCTCTGTCAGTTTTGCATCCGGTAAAAAAAGTTACGTATCTCTGTGGCATTCCCATTTGTTGTTGTTGGTGTCCAAAAACAGACTATTTTTTCAAAATGTTGACATTTAGCAGCCGATGGAGGGTTAACAAATGCTTACTGGAATATTTTATCCATGCAACCAGTAATATGACTCCAAGACCTATCAATGGCCATTTTCTGTTGAAAACTTACAAGATGTTTGTAACGAAATCCACGGAAAACATGATTTTTTTTAGCTTTTGATGGTATCGCTAATAACCGCCCCAAAAGGGGTTAACGCTTGGGTTTTTGAATACCCTTATTACTTACAAAAATGGTCCTCAGTGAATTCCACTTCCAACAAAGGGGATTATGTGTAACTCTCGGACATTCATTGCGTGCTGTGTGTGTCCGAAAACAGCCCATTTCAACAAAATTATGATGCTTGGCATTCTGTAGAGGGTTAATAAACGCTCAGCGGAATATTTTGTCCATGCCACTTGTAATGTCACACAAAGACCTGCAAGTAGTCAAATTTTCTTGAAAACCTATGGAATGTATTTAGAGAAATCCACAGAAAATGGGAATTTTTAGATTTTAAGGGGTCTCTCTCTTTAGCCTGCCCAAAATGGGTTAAAACTTCATTTTTTGAATACCCTTACTACTTACAAAAATGTTTCCCTATAGATTGTGCGCTCGATAAAAGAAATCACTTTTCTTTGTGGCGTACCCGTTGGGTGCCGTTGGCGTCCAAAAACAGCCCATTTTATCACAATTTTGACTTTTAGCAGCCCGTGGAGGGTTAACAAATGCTCACCGAAGTATTTTGTCCATGCAACTTCTATTGTCACATCAAGGCCTGGGAGTGACAATTTTTTCATGAAAATCTACAAGACTCGTTTAGAGAAATCCACGGAAAACCTGAATTTTTGAGCTTTTTGGGGGTATTGCTGTTTAACCAGCCCAAAACGGGTTAATGCTTGGTTTTTTTAACACCATTATTACTTACAAAAATGATCTCCGGTGAATTCCACTTCAAATAAAGGAAGTTATGTTTATATCTCGTGTATCGTTTGGGTGCCCTGGGGGCCTGAAACTGGCCCATTTCATCAAAATTTCGATGTTTGGCAGCCTGTGGAGGGTTACCATATGCATCGCCTGATATGTCATGTGTATCAAATGTCGTGGCACAGACAGGTCTATCAATGATGAAAGTTTAAAAAAAATCTACAAGACGTGTTTCGAGAAAGTGCCGATAAACCCCAATTTTGACAGTTTTTTGCCAATTCTGACGAAATAAGGGTTAAATCGAAAATTCCGCTTCGGTACAATTTTAGATTTTGTGCCCCTCTATGAGTGTGCAAAATTTTGTGACAATCGGTCCGAAAATGGCTTCGGAATCGTGCGGACAAAATGTGTGGAACCCCCCCCCCCCCCCCCCCCCCCCCACCCCAAAAGAAAAAAAAAAAAAAACCAAAAAAAAAAAAAAATAATAATAATCCGTAGAAAAACAATAGTCTTTTCCAGAGGGAAAAGCCTAAAAAAAAAAAAAAAAAAAAAAAAAAAATAATAATCCGTAGAAAAACAATAGTCTTTTCCAGAGGGAAAAGCCTAATAATCCGTAGAAAAACAATAGTCTTTTCCACAGGGAAAAGCCTAATAAAATATTTGCCATTATTTTCCGCAGACGTATTTTTGTCTTTGCTTCTTGAAGAAATCCATGCTGCTAAATACAACGAAGGAGTGTTATCTAATGAGGTCAGAACCGTCAGGTGGTCGGGTCCGACACCGCACCTCGAAGTAGATTTAGTGGGGGTGTCGATTTTACAAGTAATGTAGGCAGCGTACACGGCATGGGCTGTCTGTCTTTAATCCTATAAACAGGGTTAAGGCTTGGTTTTTTGAATACCCTTATTTATTTATTTATTTATTGGTGTTTAAGGTCACATACTTATGCACAATGGCTAATCGTGACTGTGACAGTTTTATAGGTGGAGGAAGCCGGAGTACCCGGAGAGAACCACCAAGCATCGACAAGCAACTGTCAGCTCAACATTTTAACTCTGTTCAAGCTCCGCTCAAGCAGGGTTACAGAGGTTAAAGACATATGTACCATCGACGTGCAGTATGCCTTAGGACACGGCGTCATCGTGCTCCCACGTTGGCAACCGGGATAAAGTGCCTTGCCCAAGGACACAACGTGAGTCGTCCCGGACGGGGATCGAACTCGGGACCTCTAGCATAGAAATACAACTGTCTACCACTGAGCCACCACGCTTCCTTGAATACCCTTAATACTATCATACATTATCCCTCAGGAATTCTGAGTCTGATAAAAGAGGTTATGTTTACCTATTACATACCCATTTGCTGCCAGAAAACAGCCGATTTTATCAAAATGTTGATGTTTAGCAGCCTGTAGCGGGATTAACAAACGACTAGCGGAATATTCTATCTATGCAATTTGTAAGACCTGGCAATGTCCAATTGTTCTTGAAAATTGCCAACAAGCAGTTAGCGAAATCCACAGAAAATGTAAATTTTAAGCTTTTAAGGGGCATCTCTCCTTATCCAGTCTAAAATGGGTTAAGTTTCATTCTTCTAAATACCCTTACTACTTACAAAACTGATCCTCTGTGAATTCTACGCGCAGTAAAAGAAGTTATGTTTCTCTGTTACATATCCATTGGGTGCTCTTGGTGTCTGAGGACAGTCCATTTTATCAACATTTTGATGTTTAGCAGCTCGTGGAGAGTTAACAAATGCTCAACGGAATATTTTGTCCATATAACTTGTAATGTCACACGAAGACCCATGAATGGCTATTTTTTCTTGAAATCTACAAGATGTTTTTAAAGAAATCCAGGGAAAACATGAAATTTTAAGCCTTTGATGGGTATCGCTGTTTAACCAGCCCAAAACGGGTTAAGGCCTGGTTTTTTGAATACACTTATTACTAACAAAAATGATCACCGTTCAATTCCACTTCCAATAAAAGAAGTTATGATTATTCACCAGCTACAAGTTGGGTGCTGTGAGGGGCTGAAAACACCCTATTTTATCAAAGTGTTGATTTTTGAGAGCCCGTGGAGGGTTAACAAACGCTTATCAGAATATTTTGTCCTTGCAGTTTGTAATGTCTCACGAAGACCTGCGAATGACTAGTTTTCTCTAGAAAATCTACATGACATTTTTCGAGAAATCCACGTAAAACATGATTATTTAAGCATTTGAGGGGAATCACTCTTAAACCAGACCAAAACGGGTTAACACTTGGTTTTCTGAATAACCTTATTACTTACAAAAATGGTCCTCGGTGAATTCCACTTCCAACAAAGGAGATTATGTATATCTCTCGTGTATCGTTTGGGTGCTGTGCGGGCCTGAAACCGGCCCATTTCATCAAAATTTCGATGTTTGGCAGCCTGTGGAAAGTTACCATATGCATCTCCTGATATGTCGTGTGTATCAAAGGTCGTGTCACAGGCAGGTCTAGCAATGATGAATGTTTAAAAAAAATCTACAAGACGTGTTTCGAGAAAGTGCCGATAAACCCCAATCTTGACAGTTTTTTGTCAATTCTGACGAAATAAGCGTTAAATCGAAAAATCCACTTCGGTACATTTTTAGATTTTGTGCCCCTCTATGTGTGTGCAAAATTTTGTGAAAATCGGTTCAAAAATGGCTTCTGAATCGTACGGACAAAATGTGTGGAAAAAAAAAAAAACAAAAAAAACACAAAAAAACTAGACTTTATGATTCTGGAGAATCATGGCTTTTTCCGATGAGATTGCATGATTTTTCATGACCCCCACAGTGTATGATGAGTTTTTTTTAACTGTCTCACTGAAGTTCCTTCATTGATGTTATGAGAAAGGTGAAGATAGTAGTCTCAAATGACACAGTTTGATAAAAAATTGTTTAGGTAAAAACCATCATTAACGGTGGAGTGGGTTAATGTCAATGTCGTCGTCCAACAAGTCAATGACTGACAAAAGGAGTTATGTTTGTTTGACATATACCCACTGAGTGCTGTGTCAATTTAGAAATGGTCCATTTTATCTCAAATGTATCCAAAATATTGATGTCTGGCAGCTTATAGAGGGTTAACAAGTGCCAACAGGAATATTTATTCATGCAACTTGTAATGTCATACCAAGAAATGTGAATGGCCATTTTTTCTTTAAAATCTACAAGATGTTTTCAGAGAAATCCAGGGAGAACAGGAATTTTAAGCTTTTGATGGGTATCATTGTTTATCCAGCCCAAAACGGGTTAAGTGTTGTTTTTGGAATACTCTTATTACTTCCAAAAATAATTCTCAGTGAATTCTACTTCCTCTTATTTTGATCTCTCCTCCCAACTTCGGGTGCTGTGGGTACGCAAACACAGCCTATTTTATCAACATTTTGATGTTTGAGAACCTGCATAGAGTTAACAAATGCTTACAGGAATATTTTGTACATGCAACTTGTAATGTCACACTAAGATCTGAGAATGGCCATTTTTCCTGAAAATCTACGGGATGTTTTTAAAGAAATCCTTAGATAACACGAATTTTTAACCTTTTGAGGGATATCTCTCTGTAACCAGCTCTAAAGGGTTAATGCTTGGTTTTGTGAATATCTTCATTACTTACAAAAATGATCGACGGTGAATTCCACTTCCAATGAAGGAGGTTATGTTTATCTCGTAGGTACACATTTGGTGTTATGGTTGCCCAAGAACAGCCCATTTTCTCCAAATGTCTATGATTGGCAGCCTCTGGAGGGTTAACAAATGCTTACCGAAACATTTTGTTCATGCAACTTGTAATGTTACTCGAAGACCTGCGAATGGTCAATTGCTCTTGAAAATTTTTGTTGAGAAATCCACAGAAAACTGGAATTTTAAGCTTTTAAGGGGTATATCTCCTTAACCAGTCAAAAATGGGTTAAGACCTCGATTTTTGAATACATTTACTATTTACAAAAATGTTTCCCTGTCAGTTTTGCGTCCGGCAAAAGAAGTTACGTTTCTCTGTTGTTTTCCCATTTGATGTTGTTGTTGTTGTTCAAAAACAGACTATTTTATTCAACATTTTGACATTTAGCAGCCCATGGAGGGTTAAGAAATGCTTACCGGAATAATTTATCCAATCAACTGGTAATGTGACACCATGACCTATCAATGGCCATTTTCTCTTGAAAACCCTACCAGATGTTTGTAAAGAAATCTAGGGAAAACATACATTTTTAAGCCTTTGATGGGTATCACTAGTAACAACCACAAAATGGGTTAACACTTGGTTTTTGGAATACCCTAATTACTTACAACAAGAGGCCCCAAGGGGCCTGAGGGTACTCACCTGACATGGTGGCCTAAATATCAACCCAGAGAATTATTTCAACAAGTTGCATCTGCTCCTCCTAAGAAAAGCTTATACCAAATATCCAAAGATTCTGACCAGTGGATCTAAAAAAAAAAAGAAGATTTTTAAAGAATATTCCTCATATTGAACTAAGGAGCCCATATATGAACCCAGGGACTTGGCTTTAACAAACTTGAATCTCACCCCCCTAAGGATGCTGCACACCAAATATCAAAACATTCCGACTGCTGGATCTGAAGAAGAAGATTTTTAAAGAAAATTCCTAATTTTGAACTAAGTTACAATTCAAGCTCCCACAGTGAGCCCAAATATGGACCTAGGGACATGGCTTGAACAAACTTGAATCTCACCCCCTAAGGATGCTGCATACCAAATATCAAAACATTCCGACTGATGGATCTAAAGAAGATTTTTAAAGAAAATTCCTCATTTTGTACTAAGTTATCATTCGGGCTTCCACAGTGAGTCCAAATATGGAACTAGGGACATCGCTTGAACAAACTTGAATCTCACCCCCTAAGGATGCTGCATACCAAATATCAAAACATTCCGACTGATGGATCTAAAGAAGATTTTTAAAGAAAATTCCTCATTTTGTACTAAGTTATCATTCGGGCTTCCACAGTGAGTCCAAATATGGAACTAGGGACATGGCTTGAACAAACTTAAATCTCACCCCCCTAAGTTATAATCCAGGCTGCCCATATATGAACCCAGGGACTTGGCTTTAACAAACTTGAATCTCACCTCCCTAAGGAAGCTGCACACCAAATATCAAAACATTCCAACTGCTGGATCTGAAGAAGATTTTTAAAGAAAATTCCTCATTTTGAACTAAGTTACAATTCAAGCTCCCACAGTGAGTCCAAATATGGACCTAGGGACATGGCTTGAACAAACTTGAATCTCACCCCCTAAGGATGCTGCATACCAAATATCAAAACATTCCGACTGATGGATCTAAAGAAGATTTTTAAAGAAAATTCCTCATTTTGTACTAAGTTATCATTCGGGCTTCCACAGTGAGTCCAAATATGGAACTAGGGACATGGCTTGAACAAACTTAAATCTCACCCCCCTAAGGATGCTGCATACCAAATATCAAAACATTCCAACTGCTGGATCTGGAGAAGAAGATTTTTAAAGAAAATTCCTCATTTTGAACTAAGTTATAATTCGGGCTACAACAGTGAGCCCAAATATGAACCCAGGGACTTGGCTTGAACAAACTTGAATCCCCCCCCCCCCCCATATATCAGAAGATTCTGCCTGCTGGATCTTGAGAAGATTATTTTCAAAGAAATTTGCCTGAAATGCACTAAGTTCGAGTTCGGGCTTCTATAGCGAGCCCAAATATGAATCCAGGGGTCGATTTGAACAAACTTGAATCAGATCCAACCCACAATGTTGCATACCAAATATGAAAAGATTCTGCCTGCTGGATCTGGAGAAGAACATTTTTTTAAGAAATTTGCCTGAAATGCACTAAGTTCGAATTCAAGCTTCTATAGTGAACCCAAATATGAATCTAGGATGCCGATTTGAATAAATTCGCATCAGATCCATCCCACAACATTGCATACCAAATATCAAAAGATTCTGCCTGCTCGATCTGGAGAAGAAGATTTTTGAAGAAATTTGCCTGAAATGCACTAAGTTCAAATTTGGGCTCCTATACTGAGCCCAAATATAACCCAGGGGGCCGATTTGAACAAACTTGAATCAGATCCACCCACAATGTTGCTTACCAAATATGAAAAGATTCTGCCTGCTGGATCTGGAGAAGAAGATTTTTTAAGAAATTTGCCTGAAATGCATGAAGTTCAAATTCGAGCTTCTATAGTGAGCCCAAGTATGAATCCAGGGGGCCGATTTGAACAAACTTGAATCAGATCCACCCCACAATGTTGCATACCAAATATGAAAAGATTCTGCCTGCTGGAACTGGAGAAGAAGATTTTTGAAGAAATTTGCCCGAAATGCACTAAGTTCGAATTCAAACTTCTATAGAGAGCCCAAATATGAATCTAGGTAGCCGATTTGAACAAACTTGAAACAGATCCACCCCACAATGTTGCATACCAAATATCAAAAGATTCTGCCTGCTGGATCTGGAGAAGAAGATTTTTTAATGTTTTTCCCATTGCCTATAAGTGTTAAAAAGTGCTGACTCAGCACTTTTTCAAAGTCCTGAAAAAAGTACCTTGTGATCAAACCGATAGGGATTTTTTTAACCATTCTATTCTACTGGATAAAAGTAAGCTTTATACAAAATAAGAATTCTCTGTGCCGTGTAGTTTTGGAGATATGGCAGTTTTAAGGTTTTTCCTATTTTTAGCTCCCGAGGTTCCCACGGGGCAATGAGAAAATGTTTTTTTGCATCAATCAACTACTTATGACCCATTATCATCTCATATCAAATTTGGTTCAAATCGACCTCACGGTTCAGAAAATAGAAATTTTAGGCGTGGCCAAAATTTTTGCCTCTCCCATAACAAAGGCAAATAATGCCCGACAAACTTCTCTTGAACAAACTTGATTCTAAACCTCAAAAGGACTCTGTATACCACATATCAAGTCTCTGCTACTGGTGGTTCATTAGAAGAAGATTTTCAAAAAATTTGGCCATTTTTTCCCCACACCTCTGCTCAATATGAGCCGAAACCTAATTTGGATAAAAATCAAAATGCCCCTATATAACCACCATATACATGAAATTTAATTAAAATGTGGCCAGTGGTTTAGGAGAAAGAGGCTCAAACACCACCTTCACGCAGGACAACGGACGACGGACGAAGAGTGATAAGAAAAGCTCACCCTGACTTTCAGTCAGGTGAGCTAAAAATGGTCTTCGGTGAATTCCACTTCCAACAAAGGAGATTATGTTCATTTCTCAGGTACACGTTGGGTGATGTGCGTGCCTGAAAACAGCCCATTTCAACAAAATTACGATGCTTGGCAGCCTCTAGAGGGTTAATAAACGCTCACCGGAATATTTTGTCCATACAACTTGTAATATCACACAAAGACCTGCGAGTAGTCAATTTTTCTTGAAAACCTACAGGATGTTTTTAGAGAAATCCACAGAAAATGGGAATTTTAAGATTTTAAGGCGTCTCTCTCTTTAGCCTGCCCAAAATGGGTTAAGACTTCGACTTTTGAATACCCTTACTACTTACAAAAATGTTTCCGTATAGATTGTGTGCTCGATAAAAGACGACACTTTTCTTTGTGGCGTACCATTTAGGTGCTGTTGGTGTCCAAAAACAGCCCATTTTTTCACAATTTTGACTTTTAGTAGCCCGTGGAGGGTCAACAAATGCTCACCACAGTATTTTGTTCATGCAGCTTCTATTGTAACATCAAGGCCTGGGAGTGACAATTTTTTCTTGAAAATCTACAAGACTGGTTTAGAGAAATCCACGGAAATCATGAATTTTTTAGCTTTATGGGGGTATTGCTGTTTAACCATCCCAAAATGGGTTAACGCTTGGTTTTTTGAACACCCTTATTATTTACAAAAATGATCTCCGGTGAATTCCACTTCCAATAAATGAAGTTATGTTTATCTCTCGTGTATCGTTTGGGTGCTGTGGGCGCCTGAAACAGGCCCATTTCATCAAAATTTCGCTGTTTGGCAACCTGTGGAGGGTTACCATATGCATCGCCTGATATATCGTGTGTATCAAAGGGCGTATCACAGAGAGGTCTAGCAATGACGAATGCATAAAACAAATCTACAAGACATGTTTCGAGAAAGTGCCGATAAACCCCAATTTTGGGAGTTTTTTTCCAATTCTGACGAAATAAGGGTTAAATCGAAAATTCCGCTTCGGTACATTTTTAGATTTTGTGCCCCTCTATGCATGTGCAAAATTTTGTGAAAATCGGTTTGAAAATGGCTTCTGAATCGTACGGACAAAATGTGTGGGAAAAAAAAAAACAAGAGGCCCCAAGGGGCCTGAGGGCGCTCACCTGACATGGTAGCCAAAATATCAACCCAGAGAATTGATTTCAACAAGTTGCATCTGCTCCTCCTAAGAAAAGCTTATACCAAATATCCAAAGATTCTGACCAGTGGATCTAAAAAAAAAAAGAAGATTTTTAAAGAATATTCCTCATATTGAACTAAGGAGCCCATATATGAACCCAGGGACTTGGCTTTAACAAACTTGAATCTCACCCCCCTAAGGATGCTGCACACCAAATATCAAAACATTCCGACTGCTGGATCTGAAGAAGAAGATTTTTAAAGAAAATTCCTCATTTTGAACGAAGTTACAATTCAAGCTCCCACAGTGAGCCCAAATATGGACCTAGGGACATGGCTTGAACAAACTTGAATCTCACCCCCCTAAGGATGCTGCATATCAAATATCAAAACATTCCAACTGCTGGATCTGAAGAAGATTTTTAAAGGAAATTCCTCATTTTGAACTAAGTCATAATTCGGGCTACCACAGTGAGCCCAAATATGAACCCAGGGACTTGGCTTGAACAAACTTGAATCTCCCCCCCACCCCCCCCACCCCCTCTAAACATGGTGCATACCCACTATCAAAAGATTCTGCCTGCTGGATCTTGAGAAGAAGATTTTCGAAGAAATTTGCCTTAAATGCACTAAGTTTGAATTCAAGCTTCTATAGTGAGCCCAAATATGAATCTAGGGATCCAATTTAAAGAAACTTGAATCAGATCCACCCCACAATGTTGCATACCAAATATCAAAAGATTCTGCCTGCTGAATCTGGAGAAGATGATTTTTTAAGAAATTTGCCTGAAATGCACTAAGTTTGAATTTGGGCTTCTATAGTGAGCCCAAATATGAATCCAGGGGGGCCGATTTGAACAAACTTGAATCAGATCCACCCCACAATGTTGCATACCAAATATCAAAAGATTCTGCCTGCTGGATCTGGAGAAGAAGATTTTTTAAGAAATTTGCCTGAAATGCACTAAGTTCGAATTCAAGCTTCTATAGTGAGCCCAAATATGAATCTAGGAAGCCAATTTGAACAAACTTGAATCAGATCCACCCCACAATGTTGCATACCAAATATCAAAAGATTCTACCTGCTGGATCTGGAGAAGAAGATTTTTTAATAAATTTGCCGGAAATGCACTAAGTCCGAATTCGGGTTTCTATATTAAGCCCAAATATGAATCCAGGGGGCCGATTTGAACAAACTTGAATCAGATCCACCCCACAATGTTGCTTACCAAATATGAAAAGATTCTGCCTGCTGGATCTGGAGAAGATTTTTTAAGAAATTTGCCTGAAATGCACTAAGTTCGAATTCGGGCTCCTATAGTGAGCCCAAATATGAATCTAGGGAGCCAATTTGAACAAACTTGAATCAGATCCACCCCACAATGTTGCATACCAAATATCAAAAGATTCTGCCTGCTGGATCTGGAGAAGAAGATTTTTTAATAAATTTGCTTGAAATGCACTAAGTCCAAATTTGGGCTCCTATACTGAGCCCAAATATAAGCCCAGGGGGCCGATTTGAACAAACTTGAAACAGATCCACCCCACAATGTTGCTTACCAAATATGAAAAGATTCTGCCTGCTGGATCTGGAGAAGAAGATTTTTGAAGAAATTTGCCCGAAATGCACTAAGTTTGAATTCGTGCTTCTATAGTGAGCCCAAATATGAATCCAGGGAGCCGATTTGAACAAACTTGAATCAGATCCACCCCGCAATGTTGCATACCAAATATGAAAAGATTCTGCCTGCTGGATCTGGAGAAGAAGATTTTTTAAGAAATTTGCCTGAAATGCACTAAGTTTGAATTTGGGCTTCTATAGTGAGCCCAAATATGAATCCAGGGGGCCGATTTGAACAAATTTGAATCAGATCCACCCCACAATGTTGCTTACCAAATATGAAAAGATTCTGCCTGCTGGATCTGGAGAAGAAGATTTTTTAAGAAATTTGCCTGAAATGCACTAAGTTTGAATTTGGGCTTCTATAGTGAGCCCAAATATGAATCCAGGGGGCCGATTTGAACAAATTTGAATCAGATCCACCCCACAATGTTGCTTACCAAATATGAAAAGATTCTGCCTGCTGGATCTGGAGAAGATGATTTTTTAAGAAATTTGCCTGAAATGCACTAAGTTCGAATTTGAGCTTCTATAGTAAGCCCAAATATGAATCTAGGGAGCCGATTTGAACAAATTTCCATCAGATCCATCCCGCAATGTTGCATACCAAATATCAAAAGATTCTGCCTGCTGGATCTGGAGAAGAACATTTTTTAAGAAATTTGCCTGAAATGCACTAAGTTCAAATTTGGGCTCCTATACTGAGCCCAAATATAACCCAGGGGGCCGATTTGAACAAACTTGAATCAGATCAACCCCCACAATGTTGCTTACCAAATATGAAAAGATTCTGCCTGCTGGATCTGGAGAAGAAGATTTTTTAAGAAATTTGCCTGAAATGCACTAAGTTCGAATTCGAGCTTCTATAGTGAGCCCAAATATGAATCTAGGAAGCCGATTTGAACAAACTTGAATCAGACCCACCACACAATGTTGCATCCAAAATATCAAAAGATTCTGCCTGCTGGATCTGGAGAAAAAGATTTTTTAATAAATTTGCTTGAAATGCACTAAGTTCAAATTTGGGCTCCTATACTGAGCCCAAATATAAACCCAGGGGGCCGATTTGAACACACTTGAATCAGATCCACCCCACAATGTTGCTTACAAAATATGAAAAGATTCTGCCTGCTGGATCTGGAGAAGAAGATTTTTTAAGAAATTTGCCTGAAATGCACTAAGTTTGAATTTGGGCTTCTATAGTGAGCCCAAATATGAATCCAGGGGGCCAATTTGAACAAATTTGAATCAGATCCACCCCACAATGTTGCTTACCAAATATGAAAAGATTCTGCCTGCTGGATCTGGAGAAGAAGATTTTTTAAGAAATTTGCCTGAAATGCACTAAGTTTGAATTTGGGCTTCTATAGTGAGCCCAAATATGAATCCAGGGGGCCAATTTGAACAAATTTGAATCAGATCCACCCCACAATGTTGCTTACCAAATATGAAAAGATTCTGCCTGCTGGATCTGGAGAAGAAGATTTTTTAAGAAATTTGCCTGAAATGCACTAAGTTCGAATTCGAGCTTCTATAGTGAGCCCAAATATGAATCTAGGAAGCCGATTTGAACAAACTTGAATCAAATCCACCCCACAATGTTGCATACCGAATATCAAAAGATTCTGCCTGCTGGATCTGGAGAAGAAGATTTTTTAAGAAATTTGCCTGAAATGCACTAAGTTCGAATTCGAGCTTCTATAGTGAGCCCAAATATGAATCTAGGAAGCCGATTTGAACAAACTTGAATCAGATCCACCCCACAATGTTGCATACCAAATATCAAAAGATTCTGCCTGCTGGATCTGGAGAAGAAGATTTTTTAATAAATTTGCCCGAAATGCACTAAATTAAAATTCAAGCTTCTATAGTGAGCCCAAATATGAATCCAGGGGGCCGATTTGAACAAACTTGAATCAGATCCACCCCACAATGTTGCTTACCAAATATGAAAAGATTCTGCCTGCTGGATCTGGAGAAGATTTTTTAAGAAATTTGCCTGAAATGCACTAAGTTCGAATTCGGGCTTCTATAGTAAGCCCAAATATGAATCCAGGGGGCCGATTTGAACAAACTTGAATCAGATCTACGCCGCAATGTTGCTTACCAAATATGAAAAGATTCTGCCTGCTGGATCTGGAGAAGAAGATTTTTTAAGAAATTTGCCTGAAATGCACTAAGTTCGAATTTGAGCTTCTATAGTAAGCCCAAATATGAATCTAGGGAGCCGATTTGAACAAATTTCCATCAGATCCATCCCACAATGTTGCATACCAAATATCAAAAGATTCTGCCTGCTGGATCTGGAGAAGAACATTTTTTAAGAAATTTGCCTGAAATGCACTAAGTTCGAATTCGAGCTTCTATAGTGAGCCCAAATATGAATCTAGGAAGCCGATTTGAACAAACTTGAATCAGATCCACCCCACAATGTTGCATACCACATATCAAAAGATTCTGCCTGCTGGATCTGGAGATGATTTTTTAAGAAATTTGCCTGAAATGTACTAAGTTCGAATTTGAGCTTCTATAGTAAGCCCAAATATGAATCTAGGGAGCCGATTTGAACAAATTTCCATCAGATCCATCCCACAATGTTGCATACCAAATATCAAAAGATTCTGCCTGCTGGATCTGGAGAACATTTTTTAAGAAATTTGCCTGAAATGCACTAAGTTCAAATTTGGGCTCCTATACTGAGCCCAAATATAACCCAGGGGGCCGATTTGAACAAACTTGAATCAGATCAACCCCCACAATGTTGCATACCAAATATGAAAAGATTCTGCCTGCTGGATCTGGAGAAGAAGATTTTTTAAGAAATTTGCCTGAAATGCACTAAGTTCAAATTCGAGCTTCTATAGTGAGCCCAAATATGAAATCTAGGAAGCCGATTTGAACAAACTTGAATCAGATCCACCCCACAATGTTGCATACAAAATATCAAAAGATTCTGCCTGCTGGATCTGGAGAAAAAGATTTTTTAATAAATTTGCTTGAAATGCACTAAGTTCAAATTTGGGCTCCTATACTGAGCCCAAATATAAACCTAGGGGGCCGATTTGAACAAACTTGAATCAGATCCACCCCACAATGTTGCTTACCAAATATGAAAAGATTCTGCCTGCTGGATCTGGAGAAGAAGATTTTTTAAGAAATTTGCCTGAAATGCACTAAGTTCGAATTCGGGCTTCTAAAGTAAGCCCAAATATGAATCCAGGGGGCCGATTTGAACAAACTTGAATCAGATCTACCCCGCAATGTTGCATACCAAATATGAAAAGATTCTGCCTGCTGGATCTGGAGAAAAAGATTTTTTAATAAATTTGCTTGAAATGCACTAAGTTCAAATTTGGGCTCCTATACTGAGCCCAAATATAAACCCAGGGGGCCGATTTGAACACACTTGAATCAGATCCACCCCACAATGTTGCTTACAAAATATGAAAAGATTCTGCCTGCTGGATCTGGAGAAGAAGATTTTTTAAGAAATTTGCCTGAAATGCACTAAGTTTGAATTTGGGCTTCTATAGTGAGCCCAAATATGAATCCAGGGGGCCAATTTGAACAAATTTGAATCAGATCCACCCCACAATGTTGCTTACCAAATATGAAAAGATTCTGCCTGCTGGATCTGGAGAAGAAGATTTTTTAAGAAATTTGCCTGAAATGCACTAAGTTTGAATTTGGGCTTCTATAGTGAGCCCAAATATGAATCCAGGGGGCCAATTTGAACAAATTTGAATCAGATCCACCCCACAATGTTGCTTACCAAATATGAAAAGATTCTGCCTGCTGGATCTGGAGAAGAAGATTTTTTAAGAAATTTGCCTGAAATGCACTAAGTTCGAATTCGAGCTTCTATAGTGAGCCCAAATATGAATCTAGGAAGCCGATTTGAACAAACTTGAATCAAATCCACCCCACAATGTTGCATACCGAATATCAAAAGATTCTGCCTGCTGGATCTGGAGAAGAAGATTTTTTAAGAAATTTGCCTGAAATGCACTAAGTTCGAATTCGAGCTTCTATAGTGAGCCCAAATATGAATCTAGGAAGCCGATTTGAACAAACTTGAATCAGATCCACCCCACAATGTTGCATACCAAATATCAAAAGATTCTGCCTGCTGGATCTGGAGAAGAAGATTTTTTAATAAATTTGCCCGAAATGCACTAAATTAAAATTCAAGCTTCTATAGTGAGCCCAAATATGAATCCAGGGGGCCGATTTGAACAAACTTGAATCAGATCCACCCCACAATGTTGCTTACCAAATATGAAAAGATTCTGCCTGCTGGATCTGGAGAAGATTTTTTAAGAAATTTGCCTGAAATGCACTAAGTTCGAATTCGGGCTTCTATAGTAAGCCCAAATATGAATCCAGGGGGCCGATTTGAACAAACTTGAATCAGATCTACGCCGCAATGTTGCTTACCAAATATGAAAAGATTCTGCCTGCTGGATCTGGAGAAGAAGATTTTTTTAAGAAATTTGCCTGAAATGCACTAAGTTCGAATTTGAGCTTCTATAGTAAGCCCAAATATGAATCTAGGGAGCCGATTTGAACAAATTTCCATCAGATCCATCCCACAATGTTGCATACCAAATATCAAAAGATTCTGCCTGCTGGATCTGGAGAAGAACATTTTTTAAGAAATTTGCCTGAAATGCACTAAGTTCGAATTCGAGCTTCTATAGTGAGCCCAAATATGAATCTAGGAAGCCGATTTGAACAAACTTGAATCAGATCCACCCCACAATGTTGCATACCACATATCAAAAGATTCTGCCTGCTGGATCTGGAGATGATTTTTTAAGAAATTTGCCTGAAATGTACTAAGTTCGAATTTGAGCTTCTATAGTAAGCCCAAATATGAATCTAGGGAGCCGATTTGAACAAATTTCCATCAGATCCATCCCACAATGTTGCATACCAAATATCAAAAGATTCTGCCTGCTGGATCTGGAGAACATTTTTTAAGAAATTTGCCTGAAATGCACTAAGTTCAAATTTGGGCTCCTATACTGAGCCCAAATATAACCCAGGGGGCCGATTTGAACAAACTTGAATCAGATCAACCCCCACAATGTTGCATACCAAATATGAAAAGATTCTGCCTGCTGGATCTGGAGAAGAAGATTTTTTAAGAAATTTGCCTGAAATGCACTAAGTTCAAATTCGAGCTTCTATAGTGAGCCCAAATATGAAATCTAGGAAGCCGATTTGAACAAACTTGAATCAGATCCACCCCACAATGTTGCATACAAAATATCAAAAGATTCTGCCTGCTGGATCTGGAGAAAAAGATTTTTTAATAAATTTGCTTGAAATGCACTAAGTTCAAATTTGGGCTCCTATACTGAGCCCAAATATAAACCTAGGGGGCCGATTTGAACAAACTTGAATCAGATCCACCCCACAATGTTGCTTACCAAATATGAAAAGATTCTGCCTGCTGGATCTGGAGAAGAAGATTTTTTAAGAAATTTGCCTGAAATGCACTAAGTTCGAATTCGGGCTTCTAAAGTAAGCCCAAATATGAATCCAGGGGGCCGATTTGAACAAACTTGAATCAGATCTACCCCGCAATGTTGCATACCAAATATGAAAAGATTCTGCCTGCTGGATCTGGAGAAGAAGATTTTTGAAGAAATTTGCCTGAAATGCACTAAGTTCGAATTCGAGCTTCTATAGTGAGCCCAAATATGAATCTAGGAAGCCGATTTGAATAAACTTGAATCAGATCCACCCCACAATGTTGCATACCAACTATCAAAAGATTCTGCCTGCTGGATCTGGAGAAGAAGATTTTTTAAGAAATTTGACTGAAATGCACTAAGTTCGAATTTGAGCTTCTATAGTAAGCCCAAATATGAATCTAGGGAGCCGATTTGAACAAATTTCCATCAGATCCATCCCACAATGTTGCATACCAAATATCAAAAGATTCTGCCTGCTGGATCTGGAGAAGAACATTTTTTAAGAAATTTGCCTGAAATGCATAAAGTTCAAATTTGGGCTTCTATATTAAGCCCAAATATGAATCCAGGGGGCCAATTTGAACAAACTTGAATCAGATCCACCCCGCAATGTTGCATACCAAATATGAAAAGATTCTGCCTGCTGGATCTGGAGAAGAAGATTTTTTAAGAAATTTGCCTGAAATGCACTAAGTTCGAATTCGAGCTTCTATAGTGAGCACAAATATGAATCTAGGAAGCCGATTTGAACAAACTTGAATCAGATCCACCCCACAATGTTGCATACCACATATCAAAAGATTCTGCCTGCTGGATCTGGAGATGATTTTTTAAGAAATTTGCCTGAAATGCACTAAGTTCGAATTTGAGCTTCTGTAGTAAGCCCAAATATGAATCTAGGGAGCCGATTTGAACAAATTTCCATCAGATCCATCTCACAATGTTGCATACCAAATATGAAAAGATTCTGCCTGCTGGATCTGGAGAAGAACATTTTTTAAGAAATTTGCCTGAAATGCACTAAGTTCAAATTTGGGCTCCTATACTGAGCCCAAATATAAACCCAGGGGGCCAATTTGAACAAACTTGAATCAGATCCACCCCACAATGTTGCTTACCAAATATGAAAAGATTCTGCCTGCTGGATCTGGAGAAGATTTTTTAAGAAATTTGCCTGAAATGCACTAAGTTCGAATTTGAGCTCCTATACTGAGCCCAAATATAAACCCAGGGGGGCGATTTGAACAAACTTGAATCAGATCAACCCCCACAATGTTGCTTACCAAATATGAAAAGATTCTGCCTGCTGGATCTGGAGAAGAAGATTTTTTAAGAAATTTGCCTGAAATGCACTAAGTTCAAATTCGAGCTTCTATAGTGAGCCCAAATATGAATCTAGGAAGCCGATTTGAACAAACTTGAATCAGATCCACCCCACAATGTTGCATACAAAATATCAAAAGATTCTGCCTGCTGGATCTGGAGAAGAAGATTTTTTAATAAATTTGCTTGAAATGCACTAAGTTCAAATTTGGGCTCCTATACTGAGCCCAAATATAAACCCAGGGGGCCAATTTGAACAAACTTGAATCAGATCCACCCCACAATGTTGCTTACCAAATATGAAAAGATTCTGCCTGCTGGATCTGGAGAAGATTTTTTAAGAAATTTGCCTGAAATGCACTAAGTTCGAATTCGGGCTTCTATAATAAGCCCAAATATGAATCCAGGGGGCCAATTTGAACAAACTTGAATCAGATCTACCCCGCAATGTTGCATACCAAATATGAAAAGATTCTGCCTGCTGGATCTGGAGAAGAAGATTTTTTAAGAAATTTGCCTGAAATGCACTAAGTTCGAATTTGAGCTCCTATAGTTAGCCCAAATACGAATCTAGGGAGCCGATTTGAACAAACTTGAATCAGATCCACCCCACAATGTTGCATACCAAATATCAAAAGATTCTGCCTGCTGGATCTGGAGAAGAAGATTTTTTAAGAAATTTGCCTGAAATGCACTAAGTTCGAATTCGGGCTTCTATAATAAGCCCAAATATGAATCCAGGGGGCCAATTTGAACAAACTTGAATCAGATCTACCCCGCAATGTTGCATACCAAATATGAAAAGATTCTGCCTGCTGGATCTGGAGAAGAAGATTTTTTAAGAAATTTGCCTGAAATGCACTAAGTTCGAATTTGAGCTCCTATAGTTAGCCCAAATACGAATCTAGGGAGCCGATTTGAACAAACTTGAATCAGATCCACCCCACAATGTTGCATACCAAATATCAAAAGATTCTGCCTGCTGGATCTGGAGAAGAAGATTTTTTAAGAAATTTGCCTGAAATGCACTAAGTTCGAAATCGGGCTCAGAACCATTTATCCATGTACCAAATATGAAAGGTGTAGCTTAAAGCATGTTGGAGGGAGAGGTGGTAACATAAAAAACAGACAGACAGACAGATGGACAGACGGACGGAGTGCAATCCTAAAGTCCCCTTACCGTTCCCGTAGGGGACTAATAAGAAGAGGTCTGATCTGACTGATTCAAATTTTGTGAAGTGTTAGTGGAACTATCATAATGACTTGGCAGTGCAGATTTGTTGAGAAGTCACCGGATAATTGGCGTGGAAAGGCATAGCTATCTATCCATCTATCCTGTTTCACTTGTTCGACAGAGAGTAGACTGCACAGGCATGAGGATCTGGGCAAATAGAAATGAACATGTTTATCTGGTTGATCTCTCACATTGCAAAGAGGTCGAGATGAAAGGGTTCCCCACTTCCTGATACATTGACCTGAACACCTCTTTGTTCAAGATCCATTCAGATGGAAGAATCTTGCCTTTGTGGGAAAAGGCATCGACTAGTACACTGAGGTGACCTTATTGTCTTATTAGCCTCTGAATATTGTTCTGTTGGACTAGAAAATCTCTCGTCAATTTGTACATCAGTCTGAGAATAGAATGTGTTCCTCCCTGATTCTGGATGTATACCATTACAGTTAAGTCGTACAATCACTAACAACTCCTTCTGGTTGATATATAGATTTGCTTGATCCTCTGTTCAAAGACTCTAAGTCTGAAGATCCAGAGGACTGAGAGTCCCTGCTTAGATCATTTGCATCTGTTGACATCTGGATTTGAAAAGTCCAAAGGAATTTCTTGTATCAGCCACTGAGTGTATGTCCTAACTGAAACTTGATAAGATAATTGACCTGTCCAAAAAGAATGAACTGATCTGAGGAGTCAACGTAGGGCTTCCACTGCTGGAACCAGAAAACAATTGTAGAGATGCAGTCTGCTCAGCAAGCCTGTGGCGATTATATTGAAAATGTAATTATTCTGATTACAATTACTTAAAATTTTTATGATTAACATTATAACTAGATTAAGATTGAAAAGCAAATCTCTGGAAGTCATTCAGCCATGGCCAACACTGGTCACCCCACTTTGCCGGGAAGGTTTGTGCAATGAGACATCACTTCAGGTATTTCTTTAGGAGTATTTAAAATATTATATCGATACATGTTGCAATTTTTAGAGTGGGGTGTTCACAAAATGGGATGGTGTACCTATACATTGCTTACATTGCTTACGTCATACCTCCAATATCTGATGTTGGAGTTTCAAAATTTGTTCAACTTTGTTTTGGAGACCACAACTACTAAAATATCCCATGATTTCATCTTCCTGCAGTAAAATTTTGACATTTTCTAGTCCTTGGTGGGCATTAATGTCATGTTTCCATATTTTTCATTATTTTTCAACAATGTGAATAAAAATGCATTAATACACAACTTCAACTATTCCTTTGTGAGAAATATTATAGGGTATCTGTATCTGTTTGAGGAGTTGGGAGTGTCCACAAAATGGGAGGTGTACCCCAATGGTATGAATGTCATATCTCTGACATGTGACATTTTCTGGCCCTTGGTTGGTATTAATGTCATAGTATTAAGTATTTTCAGACAATGTGGATAAAATGGAGGGATGCGGGACATCAACTATTCCTTTAAGTGTATGAAAGTAAAATGCTGAAAAAAACGTCAAAAAATTTATATTAAATCAGAAATAAGCAAGAGGTCCCAATTGCTCACCTGATAAAATTGTTTAAAGAAGGATTTAAGGTCACATTCAACATCTACATGTTCATATAATTAATCTAATCTGTCCAGGGGGTGGTGGAGGGAGAGGAGTCTGTTGGGTGAACTGTTGGGGTTTTTTTTGCATAAAATTACCCAAACCTCTTCAAAACTCATTTTGAAGCAAAGAGAAAAAAAAACCCTTGGAACCCCTTCCCCCCCCCCCCAAATCTTGTTCTCACACCCCAAAAAATCCTAATGGGACTCCCCACCTCCGATCTCAAGTTGCCTGGTGGGTCCCCATTTGAACAAACATTAATCTAATGTATTCAAATTTACGCCTAACTAAAGTTTACCATAATCAGCCCTGTGATGCATGGGCACAAATACCAAATACCGAAAGATTCTGGCTGGTGGATCTGAAGAAGAAGAACTCTGAAGAATAGTCCTCATACTGCACTTTAAAAGTAGCTGCATAGTGATATGATAGTGATATGATAACATCAAGCTGGAACTTTGTTGTTCAAACTGTTCTACGAGTGTCTCCAGAACTGATAAGAATTAAGACTTACTGTGTTACACCCACACTATGATTTACTGTTATGCCAGCTATGAATATATTTTGGGGACTGGGTATATAGACTATTAGTCTTAATTATGTGGCTGTTATTAGTAGATGGCAATTTGTGCTGCCTTAGATGGATACAGTTTAGGCCATGCCAAATAATTTATCCTGAATATTTATAGAATTTTAGAGGACTTGATTAGCTATAATTGATTACTTTGATGAAACTGAATTGTCTGTCCCTGATAGACTGTCACAATTGTCTCATGAATATTGGGATTGAATACCTGTAAAAATAAAGGAACTGTTTATTAGAATAAACTCAGAATTTCCAGGACAGCACTGTTGTTCACTTCAGAGTCTCCATCCCATCTGATGTCAGATTTTGAATCAAGTCCATTACTTGAAAAGATGCCCCATAGGGGCTGAGGCACTCACCTGACCAAAGTAGTTTAAAGAAGGGGTTCATTAGCAGCTATGGTTTAGTTAACACTACTGAGGAATTAAGTTATACAGCTGTACATTATTTATTATTTATTGGTGTTTATTTATTTATTGGTCTTCAACCCCCTGCACACTGATGTCAAACTATCTAAATTTCAGGCTGCAAATGTTTCCAATCAAGCAAATAGAAATGTAATCAATTCAGCTTTGTTTGACAGAGCTCATTGAGCTCTGTCAAACAAGACTGAATTGATTAAATTCCTATTTGCATTATGGGAAAAACTAGAGGGGGGATCAGTACCCCGTGGCTCACCAACAGGTGGCCAATGTAAAGGGGTGGCTGGAGTAAAAAAACAAAAAGTTCAAAACCTGCACACAAAAGTCTAACATTAAAGAAAAGAAAAAAGCAGCTAAAGGGTTAAATAATATAATAATAACCCCTAAGAAGCATGATAACATAAAATAGGAACCATGGCAATATGCTACAAGGTAAGTCTCCACTTTGAAGAAAAGAAAGACAAACCTCAAAACCTGCACATAAAAGTAAAAAAAAGTATCACATTTGTTTCAAGGGGTTAAAATTGAGAAAAATACCCTGTCACAGTAACCACAATGGCAATATGCCAGTGAGGTGAAACTCTACTTGAAAAATATCCACTTGGAAGAAAAGAAAGACAAACCTCAAAACCTGCACATAAAAGTCAAAACAGCATCACATTTGTTTCAAAGGGTTAAAATTTAGAAAAATACCCTGAAAATGTTACAGTAACCACAATGGCAATATGCCAGTGAGGTAAAACTCCACTTAAAAAAAATATCAAAACCTGCACACAAAAGTCCAAAACCTGCACACAAAAGTCCAAAATTAAAGTAAATAAGCAGCTAAAAGGTTAAATAATATAATAATAGCCCCAAGAAGCATCCTAACATAAAATAGGAACCATGGCAATATGCTACAAAGTAAGTCGCCACTTGGAAGAGAAGAAAGACCAACCTCAAAACCTGCACATAAAAGTAAAGAAAACATCAAAACCTGCACACAAACATCAAAATAAGTCCAAAATTTGATTCAAAGGGTTAAAAGTAAGACAAAATACCCTGGAAAAGAGTTAAATGTTATCGTGAACCCCCATAGCAATATGCAAAGAAGTAAAAAATTTTTGGAAAAGCACAAAAACCCAAACCTGTAAACAAAAGAAGTCCAAAATTGAAGTAATTAAGCAGGAAAAGGATTAAAGAATACAAAGTAGCCCTAAGATGCATGTGTACATACCATAGAAAGCATGGACATACGCTACAAGATAAATCTACACTTGGAAGAAAGGAAAAAAAAAAAACATGAAAACCTGCACTCAAACGTCAAAATAAGTCCAAAGGGTTACAAAATTTTTAAAAATGCACTGGAAAGATATCAATGTTATAACCACCACTGCAATATGCAGTGAGGTCAACCTCAATTTAAATTTTTTTTTTTATCACAAACTGTACATAAAAGTAAAAAGCTGTAAGCCCAAGTCCAAAACCTGTACATAAAAGTCCAAAATTGAAGCGATTCAGTGGGAAATGGGTTAAATAATACAAACTTAGCCCTAAGATGCATGTTTACATACCAATAGAAAGCATGGCCATATGCTGCAAGGTAAATCTCCACTTGGAAGAAAGAAAAAAAAAACATCAAAACCTGCACGCAAACATCAAAATAAGTCTAAAATTTGATTCAAAGGGTTAAAATGAAGACAAAATACCCTGGAAAAGAGTTAAATGTTATAGTGAACCAATATAGCAATATGCAGAAACTAAACAAAATCTTAAAAAGCCAAAAAATCAAAACCTGTACACAAAAGTTCAAAATATTTGATAGCGGACGCCAAAGCTGACGCCAACATGAGGGCTATGCCATAGGCTCACACAACTAACGTTGGTGAGCCAAAAATGACGACTTGAAATTTTGGTGTTTTGACACCAGAGTGCAGGGGGTTAAGATCACATATTTTTGCACAATGGCTAATCACGACCACAACATGAGTATCAACTCAAGACCAGGGGTGAACTTTAATAAGCAATGTTGCCCATTTTGGAGAGGGTTTGCACCTCCAAAGCAGTAAAAACAGAGCCTGTTTACCACAGTGAACAGGCACTGTTTCACTTCCCGGGGTTATTTAATTATTTATAACTCTGTTGTCCATGTCAAATGATTTTTTTTTCTAGTATTGGGGCACTACCAGAGAAATAATGCCCAGATTTCCAGTAATGCAAAACTAGGGAGTCCAAATATCAACTTAGGGACATGACTTGAACAAACTTGAATCTTACCCCTTCCCCGCCTCCCCCAGGATGCTGCATACCAAAAATCAATAGATTCTGAATGGTGGGTTTGAAGAAATTATTTTTAAAGATAATTTGTTATATTACACTAAGCTAAAATTTGGGCCCTCACAGGGAGCCCAAATATGTATCCAGGTACTTAATTTGAACAAACTTGAATCTGAGCCCTGCTAGGGTGTTTTGTGTACCAAGTATCAAAACATTCGGAATGGTGGTTCTCAAGATCTCTTTTGGACCAAGTTAAAACTAGGGCTCCTATAGGGAGTCCAAATATTGACCCAGGGACTTTATTTGAACCCACAAAATTGCCCACCCCCAGGGATGTTGTATAACCAAATATCAAAAGATTCTGAATGTATACTCAATATCAATACATTCTGAGTGGTTATTTTGAAAAAGAAGATTTTTTAAAGATTATTTTCCATATTGCATTAAGTTAAAATTCCGGCTCCCAAAGAGAGCTCAATTATTAACGAATGGACTTGAGTTAAACAAATTTGAATCCAAAGCCCTCTAAGGATTCTACCAGATATCAAAATATTATGACTAGTGTTTCTTAAGAAGAAAAATTATTCCTTAATTTGGACTAAGTTAAAACTCAGGCTCCAAAGGGGAGCCCAAATTTGAACCCAATGACTTGATTTGAACAACAAAACGTCAAAAAAATTAAAATCTGTACCGGTGTGTTTACACAAGAGAACAATAGGCTTAAGACTATACTCTATATCTTATTAGAGATAACTGTATCTCTGATTGATCAGGTATTTTGTGAGAAGGGTCTATAACTGTGGGGAATAAACATGGGTGTCTGTTGTGTAATTCTCACTGACGTTTGAATGATTTGTAAAGCTTGAAAAGAGTATCTTTGTTTGCTCCCCAATTTTTACCTCTGATTATCTTAAAATGAAAGTGTCAATGACACTGTAGCTCAACTTGTCAAGACAAAGACATGTACATGTATAGTATGTGACACAGCAATGACAAACATCTAGGTAATGACCTGATAACAAAGGTACATATAAAGTATTGTAACAGTCTGTACATAATACTGACCGTTGCCTGTAAGAAATGTATAGGTAAAGTATAGTAAAGGTGGGTGACAGTCAGATGCTAAACTAGAAAAAAATCTTTGAGTCCCAGAGTGGGTCTGATTGAACCCCAAAATATTTGTTCTCATAGCACAGTGATAACAAAGGCACCCCAAAACACACTCATTCCTGTCCCAAGGTAAAAACAAAGGTACCCAAGAAGTTTTGTGAAGATCAGTTCACAAATATGAGCTGTGTAGAAGTTGTGACAAAAAACTGATTGGACCTAATTTCGGTACAAAATGGCCACTGGCAGCCATCTTGAATTTTGGACCGCACCCAGAAACACTCGTTCTTGTCCCAAGGTGATAACAAAGGTACCCAAGAAGTTTTGTGAAGATCGGTTCATAAATACAGCCTCCAGCCCGAGCCGTATTGACATGTGCACTTACAGTGTATAAGTAGCACTGAATAAATCAAAGTTCATTTAATTTGCATAATTTCTGCACGAGAAAAAAACCCGTACTATATGTGATGTATTCCATGTTATTAAACATTCATAAAAAAATTTATTCAAATCAGAACTTTCATACAGAAGTTCTGTACAAAAGACTGATTGCACTAATTTGGGTACAAAATGGCTGCTGGTGGCCATCTTGAATTTTGGACCACACCCAAAAACACTCGTTCTCATCCCACGGTGATAACAAAGGTACCCAAGAAGTTTCGTAAAGATCGGTTCATAAATACGGCCTCTAGCCTGAGCCATATAGAAGTTGTGTACAAAAAACTGATTAGACCTAATTTCGGTACAAAATGGCCACTGGCAGCCATCTTGAATTTTGGACCGCACCCAGAAACACTCGTTCTCATCCCAAGGTGATAACAAAGGTACCCAAGACGTTTCGTGAAGATCGGTTCATAAATACAGACTCTAGCCTGAGCCATATTGACATGTGTACTCACTGTGTGTAAGTAGCACTGAAAAAATCAAAGTTCATCTAATTTGCATAATTTTTGCACGAGAAAAAAACCCCGTATTATATGTGATGTATCCCATGGTACTAAACATTCACACAAAAAATTATTCAAATCAGCGCTTTCATATGGAAGTTCTGTGCAAAAATCTGATTGCACCAAATTTTGTACAAAATGGCTCCCATCGGCCATCTTGAATTTCAGACCGGACCCCAAAACACTCAATCTCGTCCCATGTTGATAACAAAGGTACCCAAGGAGTTTCGTAAAGATCGGTTCATAAATACGGCCTCTAGCCCGAGCCGTATTGGCATTTACATTTACAGTGCTGAAAGTAACACCAAAAAACATCAAAGTTAGTCTAATTTGCATAATTTACGCACGAGAAAAAAACCTGTATTATATGTGATGTATCCCATGGTACTAAACATTCATACAAAAAATTATTCAAATCAGAGCTTTCATATGGAAGTTCTGTACAAAAAACAGATTTCTGCATCGTTGGTACAAAATGGTGGCTGGCAGCCATCTTGAATTTCGAACCACACCCAAAAACACTTGTTCTCGTCCCACAGTCATAACAGAGGTACCCAAGAAGTTTCGTAAAGATCGGTTCATAAATACAGCCTCTAGCCCGAGCCGTATCCAATTGTTGACGGACAGACGGCCAGACGGACGACGGGCCATGGCATAAGCTCAAATTTGGCTTCGCCAAAGTTGAGCTAAAAACTGATATGGATATCAATGACTTGTACGTATATACAGTACGTGGAAAGCGTATTATCACTAAATCACCTGCAGAGTGGGGTTTCCACCCAAGCAATAATTGCAAATTTGTTGCAAAACAAGCACAAGCAAAGTCCCAGCCAATGAAACATTGCTTGTATTTTTTGTCCGCATGTGCAGAATTTGAAAGTGATGCTTTGGGTGATTGATAACTCTTCTCGCTGGGTGATTTAGTTAATATCCGCTCTCCACGTACTGTATGTATCTTACAAAACTCAGAAAACTTTGTTCGCTGAACACAGATAACCCACCAACTGTATCTCTGATTGATCTCTGAATGTGGAAACAACTCATAAGTAACCACTAATTAGATATAAACTATAATCACTATCAAAACAAACTTACCAAGATTTGAGTTTTTTGACGTTTTGAGAACACACCCTCACCAAACTAAGGATGCTACATACCGAATATCAAAGGATTCTGACTGATTGATCTTAAGGAAAATGTTTTTAAAGAATATCCCTCATATTACAAGAAATTTGGGCTCAAATATGACACCACTGACATGATTTGAACAAATGTCTTTACACTGCCTTGAATTGAGAAAGGGAACTGTAAATATGATGTAAGTATGATGGACGACATGTAGGAACGTGGAAGTGAGAATCCTTCAGGTCTGTGTGGTGGCAAAATTATTTTCGTGAATGGTGCTTCTTCCAGACCTGAATGTTTCCATACTGAATATTCTGGAGTCTTGATGGAATGGTTCAAAAGGCTCAGATCTTTGACTGGCCTGAGTTGTCCATTTTTCTTTGATACAAGAAAGCACTGATTGTAGAACCAAGATAACTTTTGATTGTAAATGACTTCAATTGCTTCCTTTAACAGCATAGCATACCACGATTGATGCTGACAGAGAGTGTTTGGTCACCTCCAGAACTTTCCCTGACCTGGGTTCGATCCTCGATTGGAGAAAGTTCTTGGGGTGTCTTAACACTCTCTGTCAGCATCAATGTGGGGTTAATACTGTCACAACATACTGTGATATCAGGTTGGGATGTAAAATGGTTGTCTTCTATGCAGGGAGAGACACACTCTGTGCAGGCTAAAGATCCCTTCATAGTATTCGAGAAGAGTAAGGCCACGAAGCTGCCGCTACAAAGGTCATCCCACACACCTGTGTCATTGGACCAAGGAGAGGCATTAATATAAGTCGCATTACTTGTCCACCAATCCTTGTAAAACAAATAAGCCTAAATAAAAAAAAACAGCATGGGTATCTGTGTGTCTAACAGTAGCCCAAAATGAATCTGTGTTCTGTTGTATTGGATTGTGAGTCGGAGGTTGATGAGTTAAAAATATTATGAAAAGTCTGTGATGGACTAGACAAATAATCAAGGGGTCTGACGTAATACTTGTCCATTAGTGACAGCACTGGGCAATTCAACATCCCACAGGATGCAAGTTGAGGTGAGAAGCATCCTTTGCCACCTCAATGAGGCCTATTTGAGAAATCTTTTCTCCCTTCCCAGAATTCAAGTAGAAAGCCCTGAGATTGTCTATGGGTGCATTTTTTAGCATTACTGCGATGACATTCCCCTAGCCCAAGACTGATCTGGCAGGAAAAGAGTTGAGCTGTCTTACTAACAACTGATCTAGAGAACATTTAAGAGCTTCTTCTTGGACCAATTTAATTTGTCTATAAAAAGGAAGAGTTTTAGAAAGTAAAGTTGAACATAGTTGAGTATCTGGAAAAGATTTATTGAAACTAAAGTATTATCTCTTCGCTTAATCTCTCGAGTGACGTTTGTTGCTTGTGCATGAGTCATATTAATGACACATCTAGAGAACTTTCTGAAAGGGGGGCCACCCTCTCCTCTAAGGTTCCACCACTGAGACTCTTGAGGTAAGCACCTCTATGAGATGCTCTGGAGCAAACGGCTTTGGAATAGTAAGATTAAGCATAGCAACATCATCATCTAGAGCGAGAGGCATTTTGGAAACATGCTCTCCCAAACAGTCATACATAAAGAAATTCTTAGTTAGAAAAACTGTATCTGTTCTAACAAAGTACGAGCCCTCAATCAGCTTATCATGTAAGCTGTTGTCCAAAGATGTAAAGGCATCTAGAATAAGGGTCAAGTGCAATGGTGTGATTTGGAATTCAAAGATCGATTATCGATGGATGCCGATCATCTTTTGACTGAACACAAAGGCTTGGAGGCTGACAGAGTATACAGAGGTTTGACATCAGGCAGACAATAGAAGATAAAAGCTACAGAAAAGTTGGTGTGTTGGTATGTAGAAGAATCTTCGTAACAATAACCATCTCCATCAGAATATTTGTCCTTGTTGGTTAAATGGCATGTGTCTAGAGAAGAAGTATGTTGGAGGTACGTTTATCATACATAAAATGCTCTTTGTTCTGAATGTGCCTTAACGAAGCTGAAGGATTGTGTGCATGTGGACATTTAGCTGGTAAAAAAGTCTGTTAGATGAGTTATAGCTTGTGCAGACCAAGACAGTCCTGAGAGCCTCTTGGTGCGTAATTCCTGTTTAATGATAGAGATATATATCCTCTTGAAAAGTCTGGCTTCAATCTATGGAATGGCTTCTACGTGACGCACCTAAAATCCCTAGTATAATAAGTAGGAGAAGAATAATGAAGAGACTCTCGAGACCAGCTGTAATAATAGTCATCATCACCTTCATAATAGTCACAATAAGTGTAGGGATCTATATGATATTGTAGATTATTTATTTAGTTATTGGGGTTTAACGACACTTTCGACAGCAAGGGGTACTTCAGGTTGAGCAGTTTTATGGGTGGAGGAAGCCAGAGTACCCAGAGAGAACCACTGACCAATGGCGAGCAACTGTCAGACTCCCCAACTCCACACAAGCAGGGTTAGCATTGGCTGAAGACTAGTGCACTATCAACATGCAGTATGCCTTAGTACACAATGCCACTGTGTCCCCATGGATCTTGTAGATTACCATGTTGATTTATTTATTTACTTATTGGTGTTTAAGGTCACATATTTCTGCAGAACAGCTAATCATGACTACGACAGTTTCACAGGTGGAGGAAGCCAGAGTACCCGGAGAGAACCTTTGAGCAACGGCGAGCAACTGTCAGCTCCCCAACATACTAACTCCACACAAGCAGGGTTAGCATTGGTTGAAGACTGCACCATCAACGTGCTGTATGCCTTCAGTACACAATGCAACCATGTGGGCAATGGGACTATGTTGATATGTGACTAATTGCTGCCAATCAGAATCACTGCTTTTGGTTGGTCTCTTTGGTTCTGTCAGAGATGACTCTCTGTTGATATTGCTACTCGACCTCTGCAGAAGTCTTGCATCTGCACTTTTGTTGGCTTAGATTATAGCTTATGGTCTCACCATAACCTACTGATGAATACTGTCTAGTGTCAGGATTTTGGTGTCTAATGTATTTTCCATGTCTTCTGTGATGATTTTCTTCTTGTCATGATCTGAAGATATTTAAGGTCTCTGTGATCCCATTTTAACCCTTTACCTAATACGAAAGGCAGACAACACTTACAAACAAAATTCTTGAATAACTAAATTTTTCCATTTTTTGCGTCAAAAACATAGCTTATGACCCCTCTCATAAGCTATTATTTGAGACAAAAATGAAAAAAATACTGAAAATTGAATGGGGATTTTTGTTAAATGCGCTAGCCAGTTTTGGCTGATTTGTTGGGTAAAGAGTCAACAGAACTATTCTGTCGAGACACAGAAGCAGCCGGAACACTAGAACTATTTTTTGAGGTGGCAGTTATTCCAGTCTATTTGGACCGATTATTTTGGAGCCCCCTGGCTCAGCGATAATAATAAGATCATCCTGATGAGAAACAGTGAACTGTTGATTTGTGACAGGAACGTTATCAGAAATGATTGAGTCATGTAGATGGGCAGCAGGTGTAAGCCTAGGAGGTTGAGACAAAGCGCGAGAGCTCTGCACTACTCCAATCTTAATTTTCGATGAAATTTCATAACAGATTTCACTGTTTTGGTTCAACACTGGAAAAAAGTACAATGAAAATCTGGATGGCATCCATTGCAGACAATGTGATCCATGCGATCATCATTGATGTGCTTTGGTTTACCAGATGTGGTAGTCGAAACAACATGCAGCATTGTTCAAGAGGAACCTGAAGCTGTAAAAATATGTATTATCAGTAAATGCTGAATATAATGTAGCTAATGAACAAACTAAGTGCAAACAATCACGTCATTGGTGACAAAACATAAATATAATAATAAATTCTGTTAAATGAGCAGAAAACAGAATATAATCCTGACGAATACAATATGATGTATGATAAACAATGTCACTGAAAAATACCAGTTACCAAGTCACATTTTATTTCTCTTTTTTTTAGTGTGGTCTAATGACACTTTTGATAGCAGGGTCACTTCATGTCGGAACCAAGTAACTTCCAGTTAACAGTGGTCCCCTAGATGAAACTAAATAAACAAACAGGAAGTGACCAAATGAATTCTTATTTGCCAAAATAATTTAAACTAATTACAAAGTGGTAACTAATAAATATCTAATAATGAACACTCAGTGACAACAAAACCTACATGCCCAAATCAATCCTGTATACTGGTGGGAGGGGCATAGCTAAAATACCCTAAATTATATGGAAAATGGGTATTTAGGATAGCCTACGCTTAATGTGGAGTTACATCTGTGGAGGAGAAATTGTCTTATGCCATAAGTATAGACCTATATTTACAAGACAGGAACTTCGACTGTCTGCCCACAACATAACTGGTTTGTCAAACAATGGAAGAACTTCAAAGCATTAGGAAATAACTTGGAACTGGAAAAGAGGTGTAGAAACATTCATACAGATAGACAGTACTGAGTTACAAATGAACTCAAACAAAACCAAATCACATATAGTCTGACTTGGGGTGCCACAAAAATGGGTGACTGTATTACAATACATATATACATAGAAACATAATTTTTGAAAAGTCACTTTCCTGTTGAACTGAGCTGATGAAAATCATCCTTTACTGTTCCTATGCTGTTTCCACCAAATCCATTGTTTTTCCAGCTTTGGATTGCTTAAAGCTGCAGCATCATCTTCATTATTTTGAAGACAACTTGAAAGAAAACATCCTCCCAAGATGGTTGAAAATAAGGAATTGATGTGCATGTCTGGTGGGAATTGGACAATGTGTGTACTCTAGTAGAGTGGAAAAGTAGGACACAATGCACTTTTGACCCTGGTTGCACTGGTGTGGCCCCATTTTAGTCATTTTTGATTTTTTCATGTTACCTTGAAAAAAGATTAAAATTGCCCATTTTCAAGAAGAGGGGTTAATAAAGAGCTAGCACATTTTATTGGTGTGTTGGGGTGGAAGGTTGACAAGAAATAGGTGATAGCTTGATACATCATAATGTACAAGTTTGAAAAAGTCTCTTCCGTGCAGAAAATGGTCCAATGTTGTTGGAAATTGTGTTCTATAAGACTTCAAAGACATTGTTGTGCCATAAGGTACCATCCTTACATGCCCCTGCTGCTTGTATCCACAAAAGTTAAGAGGCAGAGCAGAAAAGACAAGTCGTCTGAGAGAAAAATGAACGATTGACTACTTCTGCTTGGTGAACACTAGATGAACACTGGGGAATGTAATTCTATCATCAAAATGTACATAGGAATGTACATCATGTAATTTTGGCCATTGGTCAAAATTGTTGCATTTTTCATGACAGAGATGATAATGGATATAAGCACATTGTGTCCATGTGATGGTATGAAAACAAATTAACACTAAGATTTTATTCTTTTTTTAATTTTTGCTTCCAAGACAAAGCTTGTTAAGCGCCTTCCAAATGAGGGGTCTGGTCTTAAGCTGCATCTTGGTCGCAAAAAATGAAGGTTTTTAGTTAATCAAACGTTTTTTTTACATGATGTGCTATTTTGTAGGCATGAAAGGCAAAGAGTTTTCTAGGAATGTTAGTCAAAAGGTTTATGCATTCATTAATCATATTGTGCATGACCAAGGTCTGCTGTCAAACACGCTATGGCGGGTCAAATGCTCAAGTTATCACCAAAATACAGGAAACTGACCAAGTTCTGCTTGATTAAAAATTCTTCTCAATTGAATATTTTTATTGGCAAAGATGATATTCAATAAAAGAGTTCATCTTCACAACTGACCAATATGGCCAAATGTGTTACAATAACTGTGATCCACTCAAAACACTGGTCTTTGTTTTCAAATGCCCACATTTTATATTCCAACACTTAGTAATCACTAATGTACAGCCATGTGATAGTTTGTTTTGTTTACTACCTGATCTTTGACTTGAAACTGAAGAACTTGCTCTCTGTCTTGAATAGACCATATTCTCAAACTTCCATCATCACTACAAGAGGCTAAATGGCATCCATCACACAATGACAAACCATTTACCTGTAGAAATAAAAAAGGGCCATTACTAGGGTCCTGCAAATCACACATTTTGATTTGAATTGAATCTTGAATTGAAAGAGGTCTATTATTTGAGATCAAATTGAACCTTAAATCAAATCAGGGTCATCTTGAAAATTACCGACTGGGGGTGGAGGGAGGAGGGAGGTTATAAACCCGATTTGTTCCAGTTGTGATCGCTCAAGTCCCGACTAATAAAATATTGCAACTGCTTAATTAACAAGAGGCCCCAGGGGGCCTGAGGGCGCTCACCTGACATGGTAGTCTAAATATCAAACCAGGGACTTGACTTGAATAAGCTGCATACGCCCTTCCTAAGAAAGGCATATACCAACTAGATGAAGCTGTTGTGCCCACACAATACACAGGATTTTCCTTCTATTTTCAGTTCCTGCACTTTTACGTCCCAAAATTGAGATAAACGCATGAAAAACAGACTTTTTAAAAATTTTTGTTCCCAGCCGGCCCCCAAATTTTCAGTGTAAAAAAAAAAAAAAAAAATTTATCTTAAAATTGACCGAAATGCATAAAAAAACAACAAAAATTCTGGATTTTGGTCCAAAACTTTCAAAGTCCCACTCGGCCCCAAAATTTTCAGTGTAAAAAAAAAAAAATTTTGTCTTAAAATTGACCGAAACGCATAAAAAAAAAAAAAATTCTGTAAGTCCCACCTGGCCCCCAAATTTTCAGTGTAAAAAAAAATTTTTTTTTTTTGTCTTACAATTTACCGAAACGCATAAAAAATGAAAGTGTCAATGACACTGTAGCTTAACTTGTGTGTTGTGTTTGATGGAAAGGATAATGTTCTATGTTTATGAAACGATTATGAAATAAGACAAGAATTGTGATAATTGGGAATATGTTCATTTCTGTTCCCTGTGTGCTATGTTTATGATAAAAATAATATGAGGTGTACACTGTACTAAAGAGCTGAGGGGTGGGTTAATATGACCTCACAGTTAATGTATGTGGCCCTCACAGTTAGCGTATATCAACAAAAGTTACCAAGTTCCAGTGAAATTATTCCAAAACGAGTCATCCTATCAAGTTACATTAAAATCCCCTCATAAATATGGCCTGTAGACTGTGCTAAAGGTTTTCAGGCTTCGGGCCCCTGTAGCCGTCAGTTTCCCAATTGCGTCCAAAGGGGACGTCCTCATCTAGACATTATATGAAGTCAATCTACCAAGTTACAATGAAATCCCTTAATAAATATGACCTGTAGACTGTGCTAAAGGTTTTTGGGCTTTGGGCTCTGGCAGCCATCATGGTTGAATGATCGCAACCAAAAGGGGACATTCTCATCTGGACACTATTTGGAGTCATCCTACAAAGCTACAATGAAATACCTTCATAATTATGACCTGTAGACTGTTCTAAAGGTTTTCGGGCTTTGGGCCCCTGAAGCCGTCACAGTTGCCCAATCGTGTCCAAAAGGGGACGTTCTCATCTAGACATTATATGAAGTCAACCTACCAAGTTACAATGAAATCCCTTCATAAATATGACCTGTAGACTGTGCTAAAGGTTTTCGGGCTTCGGGCTTGGGCAGCCATCATGGTTGAATGATCGCAACCAAAGGGGACAATCTCATCTGGGCATCATCTGGAGTGATCCTGCGAAGTTACAATGAAATCCCTTCATAAATATGACCTGTAGACTGTACTCAAGGTTTTCGGGTTTCGGGCACCTGTAGCCATCACAGCTGACCAATCACGACCAAAAGGGGATGTCATCATCTAGGCATTATATGGAGTCAACCTAACAGGTTACAATGAAATCCTTCAATACATATAACCTTTTGCCTATGCTAAAGGTTTTTGGGCTCGGGCACCCATCAAGGCTGAATGATCACGGCCAAAATGGGACTTTCTCATCTAGACATTATTTGGAGTCATCCTACCAAGTTACAATGAAATCCCTTCATAAATATGACCTGTAGACAGTGCAAAAGGTTTTCGGGCTTCGGGCACCTTTAGCCGTCAAAGTTGCCCAATCATGTCCAAAAGGGGACGTTGTCATCTAGACATTATATGAAGTCAACCTACCAAGTTACAATGAAATCCCTTCATAAATATGACCTGTAGACTGTGCTTAAGGTTTTTGGGCTTCGGGCTCGGGCAGCCATCATGGTTGAATGATCACAACCAAAGGGGACAATCTCATCTGGGCATCATCTGGAGTGATCCTACGAAGTTACAATGAAATCCCTTCATAAATATGACCTGTAGACTGTGCTCAAGATTTTTGGGCTTCGGGCACTTGTAGCCATCACAGCTGACCAATCACGACCAAAAGGGGATGACATCATCTAGGCATTATATGGAGTCAACCTTACAGGTTACAATGAAATCCTTCTATAAATATAACCTTTTGCCTATGCTAAAGGTTTTTAGGCTCGGGCACCCATCAAGGCTGAATGATCATGGCCAAAATGGGACGTTCTCGTCTAGACATTATTTGGAGTCATCCTACCAAGTTACAATGAAATTCCCTCATAAATATGACCTGAAGACTGTGCTAAAGGTTTTCAGGCTTCGGGCACCTTTAGCCGTCACAGTAGCCCAATCATGTCCAAAAGGGGACGTTCTCATCTAGACATTATATGAAGTTAACCTACCAAGTTACAATGAAATCCCTTCATAAATATGACCTGTAGACTGTGCTAAAGGTTTTCGGGCTTCGGCAGCCATCATGGTTGAATGATCGCAACCAAAGGGGACAATCTCATCTGGGCATTATGTGGAGTGATCCTGCGAAGTTACAATGAAATCCCTTCATAAATATGACCTTTAGACTGTGCTCAAGGTTTTCCGGCTTCGGGCACCTGTAGCCATCACAGTTGACCAATCACGACCAAAAGGGGATGTCATCATCTAGGCATTGTATGGAGTCAACCTAACAGATTGCAATGAAATCCTTCTATAAATATAACCTTTTGCCTATGCTAAAGATTTTTGGGCTCGGGCACCCATCAAGGCTGAATTATCACGGCCAAAATGGGACGGTCTCATCTAGACATTATTTGGAGTCATCCTACCAAGTCACAATGAAATCCCTTCATAAATATGACCTGTAGACAGTGCAAAAGGTTTTCGGGCTTCGGGCACCTTTAGCCGTCAAAGTTGCCCAATCATGTCCAAAAGGGGACGTTCTCATCTAGACATTATATGAAGTCAACCTACCAAGTTACAATGAAATCCCTTCATAAATATGACCTGTAGACTGTGCTTAAGGTTTTTGGGCTTCGGGCTCGGGCAGCCATCATGGTTGAATGATCGCAACCAAAGGGGACAATCTCATCTGGGCATCATCTGGAGTGATCCTGCGAAGTTACAATGAAATCCCTTCATAAATATGACCTGTAGACTGTGCTCAAGGTTTTCGGGCTTCGGGCACCTGTAGCCATCACAGTTGACCAATCACGACCAAAAGGGGATGTCATCATCTAGGCATTATATAGAGTCAACCTTACAGGTTACAATGAAATCCTTCTATAAATATAACCTTTTGCCTATGCTAAAGGTTTTTGGGCTCGGGCACCCATCAAGGCTGAATGATCATAGCCAAAATGGGACGTTCTCGTCTAGACATTATTTGGAGTCATCCTACCAAGTTACAATGAAATCCCCTCATAAATATGACCTGTAGACTGTGCTAAAGGTTTTCGGGCTTCGGGCACCTTTAGCCGTCACAGTAGCCCAATCATGTCCAAAATGGGACGTTCTCATCTAGACATTATATGAAGTTAACCTACCAAGTTACAATGAAATCCCTTCATAAATATGACCTGTAGACTGTACTAAAGGTTTTCGGGCTTCGGGCTCGGGCAGCCATCATGGCTGAATGATCGCAACCATAGGAGACAATCTCATCTGGGCATCATCTGGAGTGATCCTAAGAAGTTACAATGAAATCCCTTCATAAATATGACCTGTAGACTGTGCTCAAGGTTTTCGGGCACTAGTAGCCATTACAACTGACCAATCACGAACAAAAGGGGATGCCATCATCTAGGCATTACATGGAGTCAACCTAACAGGTTACAATGAAATCCTTCCATAAATATGACCTTTTGCCTATGCTAAAGGTTTTTGGGCTCGGGCACCCATCAAGGCTGCATGATCGCGATCAAAATGGGACGTTCTCATCTAGACATTATTTGGAGTCATCCTACCAAGTTACAATGAAATCCCTTCATAAATATGACCTTTAGACTGTGCTAAAGGTTTTCGGGCTTTGGGCCCCTGTAGCCCTTTCAGTTGCCCAATCATGCCCAAAAGGTGACTTTCTCGTCTAGTATGATCAATGTGTGAAGTCAACCCAAGTTACAATGAAATTCCTCAATAAATATGACCTATAGACTGTGGTAAAGGTTTTCGGGTTTTGGGCTCGGGCAGTCATCACGGTTGGCAGATCATGCCCAAATGGGGAAATTCTCATCTAGACATCATAAGGAGTCATCCTACCAAGTTACAATGAAATCCCTCCACATTAAACATGACCTGCAGACTGTGCTAAAAGTTTTTGGGTTTCGGGCTTGGGCAGCCATCACGGTTGACAGATCATGCCCAAAAGGGGACGTTCTCATCTAGGCATTATACAGAGGCATCCTACCAAGTTATAATGAAATCCCTTCATAAATACGACCTGTAGACTGTGCTAATGGTTTTCGGGTTTTGGACTCGGGCAGCCATACCGGTTGCCTGATCGCGACCAAAAGGGGACGTTCTCATCTAGACATGACCCCAAACCTGCATATGAAATTTCGTGACGATCAGACAAGAACTGCAGGGTGTAGCCCGTGCTAAAGGAAAATGTGAACAGACGTCACAGACTCACAGACTAACTGACTCACAGACTTCCGCACGCGTGATGGCAATAGCTTATCTTGACTATGTCAAGTTAAGCTAAAAACTAAAAAAAAAAAATTCCGGATTTTGGTCCAAAATTTCTAAGTCTGGAACTGGGCCCCAAATTTTCAGCCTAAATATAAACCCAGGGACTTGGCTTGAACAAACTTGAATTTCACCCCTCTAAGGATGCTGCAAACCAAATATCAAAAGATTCTTATTGGTGGATCTGAAGAAGATTTTTGAAAAATATTCCTCATACTGCACTAATTTAAACATTTGGGCTCCCATAGAGAGCCCAAACATGGACCCAGGGAATTGATTTCAATAAACATGTGAAACAATCTTCCAAAGATGTTATATGTGAAATTTGAAAGCCTTTGAAGCAGTGGTTTGGGAGAAAAGTAGTGTTAAATGTTTTCCCATTACCCACAGTATAAAAAAATGCTGACTCAGCACTTTTTCAAAGTGCCAATAAAGTACCCCATGATAAAACCGATAGCAATTTTTTTTTACCATTCCATTCTGTTGGTCCTAAGGAAGCTTCACACTAAATAAAAAAAAACAGCATAAGTATCTGTGTGTCTAACAGTAGCCCAATATGAATCTGTGTTCTGTTGTATTGGATTTGGATGAGTTGAAAATATTATGAAAAGTCTGTGATGGACTAGACAAATAATCAAGGGGTCTGACGTAATATTTGTCCATTAGTGAAAGCACTGGGCAATTCAACCTCCCACAGGATGCAAGTCGAGGTGAGAAGCATCCTTTGCCACCTCAATGAGGCCTATTCAAGAAGAAATCTTTTCTCCCCTCCTAGAATTCAAGTAGAAACTCCTGAGATTGTCTATGGGTGCATTTTTTAGCATTACTGCGATGACATTTCCCTAGCCCAAGACTGATCTGGCAGGAAAGGAGTTGAGCTGTCTTACGAACAACTGATCTAGAGAACATTTAAGAGCTTCTTCTTGGACCAACTTAATTTGTCTATAAAAAAGAAGAGTTTTAGAAAGTAAAGTTGAACATAGTTGAGTATCTGGAAGAGATTTATTAAAACTAAAGTATTATCTCTACGCTTAAGCTCTAGAGTGACGTTTGTTGCTTGTGCATGAATCATATTAATGACACATCTAGAGAACTTTCTGAAAGGTGGGCCACCCTTTCCTCTAAGGTTCCACCACTGAGACTCTTGAGGTAAGCACCTCTATGAGATGCTCTGGAGCAAACGGCTTTGGAATAGTAAAATTAAGCATAGCAGCATCATCATCTAGAGCGAGAGGCATTTTGGAAACATGCTCTCCCAAACAGTCATACATAAAGAAATTCTTTGGTAGAAAAACTGTATCTGTTCTAACAAAATACGAGCCCTCAATCAGCTTATCATGTAAGCTGTTGTCCAAAGATGTAAAGGCATCTAGAATAAGGGTCAAGTGCAATGGTGTGATTTGGAATTCAAAGATCGATTATCGATGGATGCCGATCCTCTTTCGACTGAACACAAAGGCTTGGAGGCTGACAGAGTATACAGAGGTTTGACATCAGGCAGACAATAGAAGATAAAAGCTACAGAAAAGTTGGTGTGTTGGTATGTAGAAGAATCTTCGTAACAATAACCATCTCCATCAGAATATTTGTCCTTGTTGGTTAAATAGCATGTGTCTAGAGAAGTATGTTTGGGGCTGGAGGTACGTTTATCATACATAAAATGCTCTTTGTTCTGAATGTGTCTTAATGAAGGTGAAGGATTGTGTGCATGTGAACATTTAGCTGGTAAAAAAGTCTGTTAGATGAGTTATAGCTTGTGCAGACCAAGACAGTCCTCTTGGTGCGTAATTCCTGTTTGATGATAGAGATATATATCCTCTTGAAAAGTCTGGCTTCAATCTATGGAATGGCTTCTACGTGGCGCACCTAAAATCCCTAGTATGATAAGGATGGAGAATAATGAAGAGACTCTCGAGACCAGCTGTAATAATAGTCATCATCACCTTCATAATAGTCACAATAAGTGTAGGGATCTATATGATATTGTTGATTATTTGTTCAGTTATTGGGGTTTAATGACACTTTCGACAGCAAGGGTTACTTCATGTTGGACAGTTTTATGGGTGGAGGAACCCGGAGTACCCAGAGAGAATCACTGACCAATGGCGACCAACCGTCAGACTCCCCAACTCCACACAAGCTGGGTTAGCATTGGCTGAAGACTAGTGCACTATCAACATGCAGTATGCCTTAGTACACAATGCCACTGTGTCCCCATGGATCTTGTAGATAACCATGTTGATTGATTTATTTATTCATTTATTGGTGTTTAAGGTCACAAATTTCTGCAGAATGGCTAATCATGACTACGACAGTTTCACAGGTGACGGAAACCAGAGTACCCGTTGAGAACCCTTGAGAAACGGCGAGCAACTGTCAGCTCCCCAACATACTAACTCCACACAAGCAGGGTTAGCATTGGTTGAAGACAACTGCACCATCGACATGCTGTATGGCTTCAGTACACAATACCACCATGCCCCCATGTGGGCAATGGGACTATGTTGATATGTGACTAATTGCTGCCAATCAGAATCACTGCTTTTGGTTGGTCTCTTTGGTTCTGTCAGAGATGAATCTCTGTTGATATTACTACTCGACCTCTGCAGAAGTCTTGCATCTGCACTTATGTTGGCTTAGATTATGGCTTAGGTCTCACCATAACCTACTGATGAATACTGTCTAGTGTCAGGATTTTGGTGTCTAAAGTATTTTCCATGTCTTCTGTGATGATTTTCTTCTTGTCATGATCTGAAGATATTTAATGTCTCTGTGATCCCATTTTAACCCTTTACCTAATATGAAAGGCAGACAACACTTACAAACAAAATTCTTTTTTGTGTCAAAAACATAGCTTATGACCCCTCTCTGGAATGAGCTCATTCCAATTTTGGGTCATAAGCTATTATTTGAGACAAAAATGAAAAAATACTGAAAATTGAATGGGGATTTTTGTTAAATGCGCTAGCCAGTTTTGGCTGATTTGTTGGGTAAAGAGTTAACAGAACTAATCGATTAACAGACCGATTATTTTGGAGCCCCCTGGCTCAGCGGTAATAATAAGATCATCCTGATGAGAAACAGTGAACTGTTGATTTGTGACAGGAACGTTATCAGAAATGATTGAGTCATGTAGATGGGCAGCAGGTGTAAGCCTAGGAGGTTGAGACAAAGTGTGAGAGCTATGCACTACCCCGATCTTAATTTTTGATGAGATTTCATAACAGATTTCACTGAAGATCAAAATTGTTTTGGTTCAACACTGGAAAAAAGTACAATGAAAAGACAATGTGATCCATGCGATCACCATTGATGTGCTTTGGTTTACCAGATGTGGTAGTCGAAACAACATGCAGCATTGTTCAAGAGGAACCTGTAGCTGTAAAAATATGTATTATCAGTAAATGCTGAATATAATGTAGCTAATGAACAAACTAAGTGTAAACAATCACGTCAATGGTGACAAAACATAAATATAATAAATTCTGTTAAATGAGCAGAAAACAGAATATAATCCTGACGAATACAATATGATGTATGATAAACAATGTCACTGAAAAATACCAGTTACCAAGCCACATTTTATTTCTCTTTTTTTCGTGCGGTCTAATGACACTTTTGATAACAGGGTCACTTCATGTCGGAACCAAGTAACTTCCAGTTAACAGTGGTCCCCTAGATGAAACTAAACAAACAAATGGGGTGGTCCCTTAGCTGAAACAAAACAAACAAACTGGAAGTGACCAAAAGAATTCCTTATTTGCCAAAATAATTTAAACTAATTACAAAGTGGTAACTAATAAATATCTAATAATGTACACTCAGTGACAACAAAACCTACATGCCCAAATCAATCCTGTATACTGGCGGGAGGGGCATAGCTAAAATACCCTAAATTATATGGAAAATGGGTATTTAGGATAGCCTACGCTTAATGTGGAGTCACATCAGTAGAGGAGAAATTGTCTGAAGAAGAAGATTTTTAAAGAATATTCCTCATACTGCACTAATTTAAACATTTGGGCTCCCATAGAGAGCCCAAATATGGACCCAGGGAATTGATTTCAATAAACGTGTGAAACAATCTTCCAAAGATGTTATATGTGAAATTTGAAAGCTTTTGGAACAGTGGTTTGGTAAGTATATGTTAGATGTTTTTCCCATTACCCCCAGTGTAAAAAAATGCTGACTCAGCACTTTTTCAAAGTGCCCAAAAAGTACCCCATGATAAAATCGATAGCAATTTTTTTTTACCATTCCATTCTGTTGGTCCTAAGGAAGCTTCACACTAAATAAAAATTCTCAGTGCCGTGCAGTTTTGGAGATATGAGCGTTTTAAATTTTTTCTATTTTTAGCTTCTGTGGTTCCCATGGGGTGACGGCAGACATGTTAACCTCCAGAATAATTTTTCAGGGAACCTGAGGGTGATTTTCAGGGAACTGTGATGGATTTCAGAGAACAGTTCCCGCGGAGACAAAATAAAAGAAAAAACTTGTGAATTTTCAGCTCATGGACCACTATTAACACAAGGTTATATCCAGAACTAGTTGTCAACTATGCTGATGCATTTATGCTATGTTAAAAAATCCTAAAATAACAGATGATTTGACCCCCCCCCCCCCAGATCCTCTTCTGCATGAGCCCTGCACCCCCCCCCCCCCCCACCCCCCGCTTCCCACCATCTATGGTTTGCGCTTATCAAAGTCTACTTAGCTAATAATTCCCCAAGTCTGGAAATGTTAACAGGAAAAGATGTCCTAATGTTCAGTTACTTCAAGAACATTAGTATCTTTATCAAACTTCATGCATGTGGGACGTTTGTGCCCTACACAAAACTTTTCTTTTCATCATTGAAGCATTTTTTTTTTAATTCCATTTGAAATATTCTGGGTACAGATGGCCAACAGTTAACAGTTCTGTAGTCAGCACAACAGAACAAATGTAGTGTTAGAAAATAAGTCCATTGTGTTTAAATATGCAGTCATAATTTTTCAGCATCCTAAGCGACTTGAACCTACTTTTAAACAGTTGTTGTTTACGTTTTGATTTTGGAAAAGGGATGAGAATTAAAGCTATTCTATGAAGGAATAAATATATTATTTTTTTTAATTCCTTTTCATATATTTTATTTTCCAAAAACTGCATTTAAATGAAGGTGGAGTTTTCAATTTTTTGAAAGTAAGTCATCTATTTTCACTTCGACACTCGCACATTGATCACGAATCTCCGAAGAAAAAAACCCAGAAATAAACATGAACACAGTTGAAATATATATCATAAAATACCCTTTTCTTAAATAAATTTAATTTTTATTTTTACCAGCGTTTGAAATGCATGTGATTTGACTCCGAACGTTTTTCATAAGTTACAATGGGAATGAAATATTTGACTGTTGTTTTCCGGGATTTTTGGTCCAAAACTGATTCCTGTCCAGGAGGCCGGGAACTACATTGAAATTCCGGGATTTTCCCGGGCATTCCGGGAGAGTTCACATGTCTGGGTGACAGGTAAATTTTTTTGGGCATAAATCAACTACTTATGTCCCAATAAAATCTCATATCAAATTTGGTTCAAATCAGCCTCTCGGTTTGGAAAACAGAAAATTTGGGTGTGGCAAAAATTCTTGCACCTCCCATAACGATGGCAAATATAGCCCCTAGAACTTCTCTTGAACAAACCTGAGTCTACACCCCAAAAGGAAGCTGCACACCTAATATCAAGTCTCTGCTACTGCTGGTTCATGAGAAGAAGATTTTTTAAGATTTAGGCTCACTTTTTGGGCATGGCCCTACCTAGGGGCGGGTCAACTTGATTTGAACAAATTTGAAATGACATGTGATAGGGAAAATGCACAACAGATTTGGTTCAATTTGGTTGAGTAGTTTGTGAGAAGAAGTCGATAATGTAAAGTTAACGCCAGATGCCGGATGGACGACGGACAGAAAGTGATTAGTAAAGCTCCCCTTCAGCCTCAGGTGAGCTAAAAAATTAAGGCATGCCTTGATGACATAGGAAATATTACCCAGTAAATATTAAGAGTTCAAAATATGAACCAGTGTGAGAATTTCCTGCTCTAGGCACTGCAGAGGGCTAGCTGCTAGCAAACATTCATCACCAACATTGTCTGGGAACTATATATTGCTTTCCAAGGTGATAGTGACAAGCAAGACAGAAATTAGCATGGGCGGTGGCATAGATACAGATGCTATTTATGTTAATATGGCAAAAATTAGACCAAGACTTTTTTCAACATTATTTATGTACAATATCCATCTGAACTATATGCTTTGCGGGACTATGTAAATGACTGATATCAAGTATACTCCTGTGAAAAGATTTGAAAGGAAATTAATCAGGCAGCCAATTTCAAATCAAACCGAATAGCAACTTGAGATTCGAAATCAAATCAAATCTCAAAGCTTCGCAGGAACCTAGTCATTAATTCTATAGATCACATTGGGTCAAATCTCTGTTTTCTGGAACTGTTAAATGATGTATTTACAATCAAAGTGTTCTGCTACTGACCTAAAAGAACATATATATTATCATATTAACTTTCAAAAAACACAGAGCATGATATTGTGAACACACAGAACATAAAATTGAAATGAATACAAAGAGTGCCAATTTGACAATTTAAACATCAAGGAAAAAACTGCATTATCATTCGTATCTTTGGGAACTTCATGTCCCAACAGAGAATTTGAAAAATCAGAATAATTCTTCATATGTTCCGGTCTAAGTTCAACGACATGTATATCTTCAAAAGAGGGATTGTCGTTGGCCATCTTCGATGGCAAATCACAAACTAAAATTTATGAATCATTGACAATTCTGGATCATCTGCTATGCATGTTATAGTGCTTTTTGTTCATATGGAAGAAAATAATTAGTAAAATTAAAATTATTATTCAGAAATTATTTTCTGAGAATTAAGCCCTAAACAGGATGGCAATAACATTCCCCCACTCAAACAATCATTTGTAAGATATGCACCATGAAAGGGATTATTTGAGTATAAGTCTGAAGACTTAAAGGGTATAACATAGACCTGGAATTTAATAAAGCACCCCATTTTTTTCGCAGTGGTGTTAATAGAAACTGTCATTACTTTTATGCTATCTTTCAGAAGGTCAAAAGTGATTGTTTGTGGAAAGAATGGTCTATTGACAAATGAAAGAAAACACAATGCTGAAAATATGCAGTATTTTAATGGTGTTAATTACACATATCCGTCACTAATGTTTTTGATGGAAAAATGTTCTCTCAACAAGTATGGTGCTGGAACGGTCAATGATGAAACAATGCTGGTAATTAATGACAAAAAATGTAACTTGTGATCTCCTAAACACAACAGCAGTGTCGGATGTTAGAAGCGAGTGTATCCACCATGTGCCCGGATGACAGCCTGAACACTCCTCCTAATGCTACCAGTCAGACTTCTGATGCAGTCCAGAGGCAACTGTTGCCACTCTTCATGCAATGCAGCTTCCAAATTGGCCAAATTCTGTACAGGCGGATACCTTGCTTGCACACAACGTCCAAGAAAGTACCAGATGTGTTCTAAGGGATTCAAATCAGGGTTCATTGTAGGCCAAGGTTGTGTTGTAATAGCGTTGTTCTGAAGGAATGCTCTCACAGTATGTGAATGATGTGGCCTTGCATTGTCGTCCATGAATACAGGGCAAGTAGCCAAAGGGTGGTTGTTAAAATGAGGCACGACAACCGGATTGAGAAGGTCCCGGATGTACTGATGACCACTGAGATTCCCACATACAATAACCAAATCAAGTTTACAATCATGAGAGAGGCATCCCCAGATCATTACTGATCCTCTATCATAAGGAACAGTAGGTCTCATGTTCCTCGTATGTAAGCAGTATTTCTATGCCTCCACACTCTCATGCGACCATCTGTGACGTCTTGTATGACCAATGGACTCTCCTCCATGTCCTGAGATTCCAATGTTGTCGTGCTATACACCACTCCAAACGTTGTCTTTGATGCTGATCGAACAGAGCTGGAGGCTTGATGACCCTTCTGGTCCTCATACCCAGTGCTTTTGAGATGGTTTCAGACAGTTCTGTTGCACCATTGCCTGTTAGAGAGCCAAAGGCGTCTCAAAACACCACTTTATGCAAAGGGTTCACGCCAACCGAGGCGTGTCAGACTCCGATCTTCCTGAGGAAAGGTCTGTCGGGATTGTCCATGCCTTGGTCGGTCCTTAACATCATTGGATTGTTGATTTTTGCGGACAAGTCTGCTGATGACAGAATGACTATAGCCATGTTGCCTTCCAATAGCTTTGAATGACATGCCTGTTGCATGCACGCCAACAATTTGCCATCTTAGTGCCTCTGACAGTCTCCTTGCCATGTCAACATTTACTGATAAAAGTGACAAATTTTCTTGTTTTATACCCAGACACTGCATGTGGATGATAGTGTTTTTTTGTGAAATTCGGGGGTAGCATGCTTCACATGGATGAGGGGATGTATTTGGGGTACCAACCAGAAACATCAAGTTTCATGAGATGAAATGTACTGCAAGACATAGCAATCATTAAAACATAATAATCAGTAACAGCAACTTCACTGTCATGAAACATTTGAGGGGGTGCTTAATTAAGTTCCAGGTGTATAGACTGATTTTACTTTCCCCATGCAAATTGACTTTATTTAACGAAAGAAATTGATTGCCTGAGGCCATTAATACCCCTGCACAGTCACTCTTGTCCTCATTAAAAGAACTACAACAAGGTGCAACGTCACCGGTATCCAAAAGAACTACAACAAGGTGCAACGCCACCGGTATCCCCCGCCAAGGGTTTCTAAGTTGAAAAAGGCCCATAACTCTAGAAAAAAATGCACAAAACCTGTTACTTGTGAATATCCTTTCCCCCAAGGTTGTCTATCAGCATACCAAAGATCATTTAAATTCAACATCCACTGACTGAGATATGAAGGTCCAAAGTTGTTATAGATGGACGAATGGACGGCGGGGAATAATTTTGGCGGGGAATAATTATCATTGACAAAATATCGAGGGATGGGGTCATTTTTGGGAGGGATTTATAAAATTTATAGTAAATTTCCTTTCTTATTATACCTACCACAATTGTTTACAACAGGCTTGCATTACAGTGGAAGTCCCTAACTCGGAAGTATAGTCTCTATTTTGGTTCTTTCCCAAGCACTTTGGGAAAGAAAAAATGGTGCAAAAGCACTATGAAAAAATAAGCCAAAACTGGGCAGACTGCGACCAGCACACACCCAGTAGGAGACACTCTTCTCTGTACCAATCCATTGTTTCCGGCACCAGTGCGCAGACGTATATAACCAACGTGTCATTTTATTTGAATATTGGAGTTATGTGACCAGCGGGGAGGAAGGATTCTTACCTGAATAAGAAGATGGGAAGGTTTCTGATAAACAATTGTGGTAGGTTTAATAAGAAAGGAAATTTACTATAAAATTTACATTTCTTATCAGTCTACTCACAATTGTTTGCAACAGGCTGAATAGACATTAGAAGGCAGAAATCACATAACCACCAAGCTTCACACGACTGCACTTGAACTTTGGAAGAGTAGACCAGTTCCCAAGGCCTGTAGAGCCATCATATCACAATCATTGAAATAGAACAATGTGATTTGAGGCGTTTGGCCACATGCGACACAGACACAGAAAGGACAGTAACAATACACAAGTATAGAACTGGTCCTGAAAGAATTCGAAAAGAGACCAATAATAGTCAATAGAATTCTGCGAAAAGGACATGAAAGAAAAAGACTGAAACTGCAACAATGTAAAAATTGGAAGAAACGGTTAATGGCGAGGGTTGATGACAGCCTACGCAGAAGAAAGAGGCCCCAGAGAAAAAAGGTCCTCAGACTGCTCCCGCAACTGACTCAGATAAAAGGAGGAGAAAGTAGAGGCGTTTCTCCAGTAGGCTACCTGCATAACATTCGACAACTTGACAGAGTTAGCATAACCGCAGGGGTAGACAAAGCATGCACCTCGTGGGCAGAAATGCGAATTGTAATACAATCATTCTCTCACCAAACGAGCATATGACACTCTTAATAGCAAGACAAATCTATCTGGAGATGGAATGAGGAGAGATCTTCTGTTCACCATGGATCTGGGACAGAAAGAATCACTTCCTACCCTTGCTAATAAACTGTGTCCGGTTAAGTCAAAATCGAATGGCATGAACTGGACAGACGAAAGGGTGACTACCACCAACCGAAGGAAGAACCCTGATACAGATAATAGGCGGAGATGTTTCTGTTATTTGATTCTTGGCTAAAAAGGAGCAATCAGTGGTAAAAGGAACACTGTTGGTGAAACTCCTGAGAAAAGCCAGATCAACTGAAAAGGGAGAGAAGCTCGCTAACTCTCCTGGTTGAGGCAAAAGCCATCAGAAAAGCTGTCTTGTATGTAAGAAAACGCAACTGGGATAAGGTTATGAATGTCCCTCCCCCCTCCCCCCTGCAAGCAAGATGGACAACAGCAAAACTCTAGGCCTTTTCAAAGAAAAAGTGCCAAATGAGCTTGGAAAGGTACTAATTAGTGCCGATACAATACTTTCCCACATACTAAAAGGTCTCTGAAAGCATAGACCTGTACCCTTGATGGTAACAGGTTGGACCCTCGAGAATCAAACATAAGTAATCTGTACAATCGAAGGATTGACATAATCAACCAAGTGAATCAGCACACCAATAGAAGACCTTCCGCTTAGCCACATAGGCTAAACCAGAGGAATGCCGCCTTGAAGAAGAAATGCACTCCACTGCTCAACAAAATCTCTTTGGAGGCGATAGGACCGGACAAAAGATATGCTTGAAGGCAAAATGATGTCGGGTCGCTGTGATACCTCCTTGGGTGGCATTGACAGAGAAGGTCAGAACATAGAGGGAGATGTTCCGGAACTGCCGCCAGCAGAGGGCGGAGCTGATTGATCCAAACCAGCTAAGGCAACAGGGGAGTAATCAGAATGACTCGACAACTGCAGGTTTGTATTTTGGCTAGAACCTGAGGCAGAAACGGAACCAAAGGGAAGGCGTAGCTGACTAGTCAGTTCCTATTAAGTGACAGTGTATCCACGGCAAAAGCCAGAGTATCTGGTGAAAGGGACACGAAAGTGTCCATCCGATGGTTCCAATGGGTCATGAACAGATCGATGTGGAGACGACCCCAGAGACTGCAAAACGACCTGAACACAGCTATGTAAAGCATCCACTTGGTGGAAATGACCCTGCCCCCATGGGACAGGGAGTCGATTAGGACGTTCAGATGACCGAGAATGTGATGACCCACCACACCGGAGTTGACACCCTGAGCAAGCAATAGAAGATCCTGAGCCAATTTATACATAGGAACCAAGTGCGTGCCAGCCTGGTTCCGAATTTAAGCTACAACTGTCGAATTTGTCGAACAAGAGGAGGAGCTGATGATTTGGGAGGTGGGGGATGCACTGCTGGAAACTCAAGAGAAGAGCAAGAAGCTCCTTCTGGTTGATGTGAACAACTGCCTTATCCTGGTCCCAAACACTGTGAATCGAAAGACCTAGAGGGTCCAACGTCGTGCCCCATCCAAGATTGCTGACATCCACCACCAGAACACGTTCGGATGAGGCCAAATCCAAAGGAACTCCCTGCTCAGTCCGCTGAACATCCGTACAGGGAAGAAGGTGATGACTGAGAGATGTTGGTAACTGGAGCACCAGATCCAGAGGATCAACATTCGGTCTCCAATGACTTAGCACAAAGTGTTGGAGAGATCCGACATGCAGCCGACCAATAGGAATGAGATCCTCCACCGAACTGCAGAGACTGAGCAGTCAAAGAATACTCTGGCTGTCACAGACGTGGACTGGGTCAGAGTCAAGGCTAAAGCAGAGAGAATCACTGCTCTCGCCCGGGAAACTGCCACTGTATTCAGATGACAAAACGACTGAGAAGGAACCAGATCTGACTTCTCATTGACTCTGAACAATAGCGATGAAAGCAGGTTCAACAGTGTGTTGACATCAGACTCCAGAAGAGCAGCATAGGAGTGTCTCTGGAGGATGTCGTCCAGATATGCCAAAGTGGTCACCATGGACTGTGTATGATGGAAACCTAGCACATGCAACATCAGTTGGGTGAAGACCCAAGGAGCCAGATTGAGGCCGAAAGGCATAGCATTGAACTGGTAATCTTGCCCCAGAAAGGTGAACCAGAGATACTTTTGTGACATCCGATGAATTGGCGTGTGAAAGTAAGTATCCTGTAGATCGATGATGGAAGTAAAGTCTCCCTGGTGAATGGAACGGCGAACAAACCTGAAAGTATCCATGCTGAACTTGGGAGCAAGGACAGACTTGTTCAGGATACTCAGATCGATAACTGGTCTGAATTTGCAATCCTTCTTCGGCACCAAGAACAGGCGGGAATGAAATGTTCTTGACGACCTCAAATGCCCCTTTTGACAGGAGATTGTCCACCGCCGTTATCAAAAGTTGCAGTCATGAAAATTCTGAAGGAACTATGGTTGGAAGCAGCACCCCTGACAGTAGGGTTCCCCTGGAAAGATATTCGGAGACCAGACCGAACAATGTCTAACACCAATGGGTTGGATGTAATGTCGGCCCAACGTTCTGCAAACTGGGATATCCTTCCTCCAACCTGGGACAATTTGAGGTGAGGCCCACGAGAGGAGAAACCACCTCCTCTGCTAGTAGAAGGGTCCTGGGATCTCCCTCTGTTCTGCTGATGCTTAGGAAGTAGCAGAGACAGAAGTATCAGTCCTTGGCTTCACAACGGACAAAGCAGAAGGGCGTTTGTTAGGCTTGAAGCGGCCACGACCTCCAACAGAAAGTGGGTCAAGCTGGCATAGCAACAGCTGATCCTTAGAATGACAAAGAACATCATCCTGGACCATCCCAACGGAATCAAGAAACAGATGCGGACCCACCAAAGAAGTGGATCGAAGAGCAGCACGCTGCACCTCAGGAAGAGATCTGCTGGTGTCGCGCACAACATCCTGGCAAACTAGTTCCAGATGGGCAATGTTACAGGCATGCATGTGAGGAAGGTGCAAAAAAAGCACATGCAAGGGAGTCTGTATGTTGTCAAACTTATCTGCAGGCAGATGAGCTGCTCAGGCAGAGACAATATGGTCCAAGAGAGATAGCATGCCCAGCATCCCTATGGATAAGCCCAAAAGGGATTCAAAAGTTGCCACAGGAACAACGTCAGACTTGAGCTTGGAAAGCCCAAGGGAGAAGGAGTCCTGATCCAAAAGCCTCAAAGTCTGGTAGACTGATGGACAGGCAGAATCATAAGAATGATAAAGCACAGGGGGCAAAAAAGGTATCAACCCTAGTGAAGAACGAAGTCTTCATAGCCTTGAAACTCAATTTGTAGTCCACAGCTGCAAAAGCCTCAACCACTTGCACTGACTGGTACAGTCACAGGAGTGCAGGTTGCTCCACAGGCTGTAGGCTTGCGAACGACGATCACTGCCTGTCTGAAATCTCAGGCTGGTCTGATGGTTTAAGCTCCGGAAGAAACTCAAAGACGAAGTGGAGAGCCGCCCCCAAGTCAGAATATTGATTGCTCACAACATCAGGTGTGTCGGACCCAGATCCTGAGATGGAAGACACATAGCCCATCGGGCATACCAGCCGAAGCCTCCCATGGTGTAGGAACACCAGTGTGATTGGAAAGCGGCCTGCTTCCAATCCCAGGAGGTCGAGGGCACCTGGAAACCACTAGTAGCCTCGCTTTTGGCAACAGGAAGGCTCTTCGCAAGATTCGAATCTCTCAGTCCGACATGGGAAGGACCAGGTAAAGTGGTTTCACGTCTGACCCTTTTCACCAGCAAAGGGTCACGATCGACTAAAACACCCGACACCAAATGACGGGTGGCAGCCAAAGCCAGATGCTTATAGGAGTACGAAATATGCCAGGAATCTGAAATGTGAGAACTCAGGAGAGTCATCAAGGACCTCTGGGGGAAAGAAGGTCCAGGCGGCACAGATTGTGTCTGTCCTGCTAACCTGGCCGAATGGCCAGAAAGCAAGAACGGAAGCACAACTGAGTCCATGGTGACCCTACCATGGACATCTGAATCCAAAGCAAGCTCTGCGTGGTCCAACGTCAGGGAGAGCAAAGCAGAAGGATCAGCTGGCAACCCCTTCCGAGGCCGATATCGGACATCCAAAGAAGCAGAATGCCCTGCAGGGATAAGCCAAGGCCGGCAGAAATGGGAGATCGGTGAAGACATCACTGACTGAGATGCAGCAGGAAGAGATACATCGGTAGCTGCTGACAATGGTGGAAAAGTGGAGAGAGCAACTGAGCTCGGCTCCAAAGGAGGAGTAACAACCTGAGTGACAGCCTCAGGTGTCAACTGGAAGGGGGCATCAGTCCTGGCAATAGGCATCTCTTCGCCAAACATGTCAGCAGCTACTGCGGTATCCACTGCCGGAAAAGACTGCGAAGCCTCCATAGAGAGGGTGGAACTCTCTCCAAACAGGGTCAGTTCAGGAGGCCCAGAACAACCGCGTTCACCTTTCCTGTAGGTGCGATAGGAATGGCCACGAGCATGTGCTATACGATTGACTGATGCCCAAAAGGTGGAAGAGCAAGAACCACACAGCCCACCGGGTCTTGCAGCAGAGTACCCATTGCAAGTGGAGCATGAAGCATGGGACTCGTCGACATGCTTCAGCAACAAACATTGCCTGTTACAGGCATATCTGGTGAGAGAAATGTAGGTGGGAAGGTAAGCCCAAAGAAAATATAGAACCTTAGTGAGGACGCTCACATACCCCACGTGCCCCGATATTTCAAGCTCTAATCAGTTTTTTAAAAATAAACATAGATTCTAGGAATACTGCTGAAAACAGTGTTCTGTAGTTTCAACAGTATTGAAAGAATTTAAGCAGAAAAAAAGCCCGGAAAACTGCAATTTTGATGAACTTTTCAAAGTCTATGGGGGCCGTAATTTTGGTAAAAATCAGTGGAGCGGAACAAAACTCAAACTTGTTCTGTAGGCCACCATGTTACACTAACATATAAAAAATCAGCTCAATATCTGGAAGCGTGTAGGAAAAAAGTCCGGAAAACTGTAATTTTAATGCATTTTTCAGAGTCCAAGGGTCGTAATTTCGGTAAAAATCAGTGGAGCGGAACAAAACACAAACTTGTTCTGTAGGCCACCATGTTAGACTAACATACCCAAAAACAGCTCAATATCTGGAAGCGTGTAGAAAAAAAGTCCGGAAAACTGTAATTTTGATGAACTTTTCAAAGTTCAAGGGCCGTAATTTCGGTAAAAATCAGTGGAGCAGAACAAAATGCAAACTTGATCTGTAGGCCACCATGTTAGACTAACATACCAAAAATCAGCTCAATATCTGGAAGCGTGTAGAAAAAAAGTCTGGAAAACTGTAATTTTTATGAATTTTTCAGAGTCCAAGGGCCGTAATTTCGGTAAAAATCAATGGAGTGGAAAAAAATGCAAACTTGATCTGTAGGCCACCATGTTAGACTCACATACCAAAAATCAGCTCAATATCTGGAAGCGTGTAGAAAAAAAGTCCGGAAAACTGTAATTTTGATGAATTTTTCAGAGTCCAAGGGCCGTAATTTCGGTAAAAATCAGTGGAGCGGAAAAAAATGCAAACTTGATCTGTAGGCTACCATGTTAGACTCACATACCAAAAATCAGCTCAATATCTGGAAGCGTGTAGAAAAAAGGTCCGGAAAACAAGTAGGACTGACGGACGGACCAGTCAAAAACATTATACCCCAGCAACTTCGTTGCGTGGGGTATAAAAATACAAAAGGACACCACCAGCTACTAGAGGAAGGTGGCGGGAAACAAAGTACCAACAGAAAAAAAGTGGTAAAACTGGCAGAAAGTCGACCCTCAACAGAGGGGAGAAATGCTGCCACAAAGGCCCCTCGCTGTCACCTAACTCCAGCAACAGTAGAACCCAAAGGGCTAACATAAATAAACAAAAGACTGAACAGCACTTTACACAAAAGATGTGCACGAAATCGGTACAGAGAAAATATATAACACGAAAATACAGTGAATAATCGAGAGAATATACAAAAACCACAGCCCTGCATGTCTGGATGATGAAGCAAAAGCTTATGAGTCCACAATACAGAAAACCATCATCATCAATATTGAGTCAAAGGTATCTCTGATGAGAGCATTACAAAACACATCTTCACAAGATGGCAGAAGAAAAAAGAATGACATGTTGATTATACGTCTGCGCACTGGTACCGGAAGTCATGGATTGGTACAGAGAAGAGTGTCCCCTGCTGGGTGTGTGTGCTGGTCACACTCGGCCCAGTTTTGACCTTTTCTGTTCATATTGCTTTTGCACCACTTTTTCTTTCCCAAACTGCTTGGGAAAGAACCAAGATAGAGAGTACACTTTCGAGTTAGGGACTTCCACTGTAGTGCTAGCCTGTTGTAAACAATTGTGAGTTGGCTGATAAGAAATACCATCTGAGCCTTCAGGTTTATAATCAAATAATACCTCTCATGCTGCATATCTTACAGATGATTGCATGAGAGATTGAATTAACAAAGAGGGAATTCCATTTCACCTGAAAGTTTACTCAGGTATAACAAATGCGAATTTAGAGAGGTCAATGATTGCTTGCGTGTTGTCCACTGGAGTGGTAGAACATATATCAAGGGAAAAAATGTCAGTGTGGACAGTCAAGATAATCAACAGACACAACTACAACAGTACTACAGAGCACAGTGGCTCAGTAGGTAGAGGTGCAGGCTGCAAGCCGAGAGGTCCTCGGTTCGAATCCCACCTGCGGCAACCGCATTGTGTGCTTGGGCAAGACACTTCATCTCCATTGCCCGCGTGGGGGCACGATGACGCTGTGTACTAAGGCGTACTGCACGTCAATGGTACGCATGTCTTCAACCAATCTAACCCTGCCTGTGCTGCAGTGCGGAGTTACGATGTTAGGGAGCTGGCAGCTGCTCGTTGTTGCTCGGTGGTTCTCTCCGGGTACTCCGGCTTCCTCCACCCGTAAAACTGTCATGGTCATGATTAGCCATTGTGCATAAATATGTGACCTTAAACATCAATAAATAAATAAACTACAGATTTAGTCCTAAGTACACAACCAAGCCTGGAAATAAGCAATCTGCCACTTGCAGAATGAGGTCCCCAGTGGGTGAATTTGCTGATGTTATCCAACACAGTGGGCTAGAATCCCCCAATTTATCCTCTGGGTACCTCTTCGTGTCTAGCCCTAAGACCTTGATTCAGATTTAGGTTCACAGAGGATAAATTTGGTAATGCTACCATGCTATGCAGGGTAGCATTACCAAATTTATCCTCTGGGAACTTCATTCAGCTGATAACGGTCTGCTTATTTCCTGGCTTGTTCACAACATATCGGTGAGATTCTTCAATGGACTTGCAGCAAGGAATTCTGGCTTTTCTTCCTCTCAGATGAAATCACTCCCACTCTATAAAATTTGTAAAATGTGTTAGTTGATTTATTTATTTATTAAGGTTTAATGGCACTTTAAAAGCCAAGGTTATATTGCGTTGGTGAGTTTTACGGGTGGAGGAAGCCGGAGTACCTGGACAGAACCACTGAGCAACGATGATCAGCTGCCAGCTCCCCAACATTGTAACTCCGCACTGCAGCACAGGTAGGGTTAGATTGGTTGAAGACATGTGCACCATCGATGTGCAGTACGCCTTAGTACACTGCATCATTGTGCCCCCATGTGGACAATTGGGGTTAAGTGCCTTGCCCAAGAACACAACATGGTAGTCCGAATCGATCGCTCAGATGGTCACCCTTACTAGGACTAACCGGGCTCGACATTGCTTAACTTTGGTGATCTGACGAGAACCTGTTACCGTGCCCGCCCCCTTGTTATTTGATTACCAGTCTGCCATGTTCAGAATAGATTTGTGTGGACTTTCTTCAATCCATCTGGAGATGTTAGAAGTTGAAAATGAACATTTTGTTTTGAAAGAAATGAATAAATGATATGATTTCTGGTGCCTTTTGTTTGTTTTATGTATTCTTCCAGAAATGTGAGAATACACTCTTTTTGTTTCCTTTAAATCTAAAAAGTTCTATTTGGGGAGAATGTATCTCTCAGGGAAGTTTGGAGGAATGTGGATGACATGTATAGCCCTGTCCTTTATCATGGTCATAAATTTTAAATTCAAAGAGGCCAGAGGGTAACATCATTGAGAAGATAACAATGCAACCAGCAGAGTGAGTTTCATACTGTGTATTTCTATATAAAGATCTTCCAGTGGAGACAGGGTTTTTAAAACTTTACGTACATATAAAGTCTGTGGAGATCATGGAAGAGGAGAGTTCTTATTATAAAGGCCTTTCATAAATCTAGACAAGATGGGAGAATGATTGAAGTCAGAAATGCCAAAAGATAGCACAGTTTGTTTCCTTGAACAGTGTTGTGATACAACCTCCCATTTTATTAATATACCAAACTACTGCAGAGTTATCCAACTGGACATAGATTGAGTAGTTGTTGAGTTTTTATTAGAGCAAGTAATTCCAAAAGGTTAATGTGAAGTTCACGTTCCTTCCTATCGCATTAACAGAAACATCACCCTGTCCAGCTCTAAACTAACAAATGAGGCATCAGGTTCAACATAAATCAAGCGTGATGCCTCTCTCATGGAGCAGCCATTCATACCCCTCAAGTTAATAATCCACTACCTGATATTGGAATGAGATGTATTCAAAATTGTGTTTGTCACATCAAATAAGTTTCTCTTATGAAAAGCATTCATCTCATCTTTCTCAAAAGTCCTTTAAAACAGTGGCCCAAGCTAAGGAAATCAAATAAGTTTCTCTTATGAAAAGCATTCATCTTATCTTTCTCAAAAGTCCTTTAAAACAGTGGCCCAAGCTAAGGAAATCGAGATAGATACAGTCCATACATTTAGGCTACGTGCTGAATCCTAATAAGCTCTCTTTGATGGGAGACAGGATTACATTTAAAAAATGTTTGGGGCTTTGTTATGTAAAAGATTGATCTTTAAAGTCTTAAAATTGTGGAGGAAGACCAGGTATTGAATTTTTTGTGTTAAAGAAAAACATGGTTTATGGTAAATTCCAATCCAGACAACTACACAAATTGTGCACTTGTGTTTTCAAAGTGGAAAAAGACATATTCCACAGTAGAGAATGGTTGATATGGTGAGTACATTGGTAACCGGTTTGCTACCAGATTGACAAGACAGTCTAACGACATCCATATCTTTAATTTCTGAAGATATTTTCTAAAAACCTGCAACAAGGGCTATAACTCTGGTAAGATTATTCGCATCAAAACCTCCTTTCCATATGCACATGTATACATCATCCTCATACTGCACACCAAGTTTCATAAAAATGCAATGAAAAATGCAGGAGTTAAGCGGACAAGCATTTGTAATGGAAATTTTACCAAGGGCCATAACCACGTACAATTTTGTTGCATCGAAAATTCCTGACCACATGTACATCTACTCTTTATACTGATACTTCAGACCCAGTTCCGTAAAAATCCAATAAAAAATGTGGGAGGAGTTAAGTGGACAAGCCATTGTGATGGAAATTTTGCTATTTCCAAGGGGCCATAACCACGCAAATTTTGTCACAACGAAAATTCCTGGCCACCTGTACACTCGATACTGATACTTTGATGGATGGACTGATGGCCGACCTGATGGACAGACGAACACCAATTCAATATCCCCCTCCAGACCTCGTAAGCAGGAGGGGGGGGGGGGGGGATAAATAATTTAATTTCTTTAATAGCAACCGACAATATTTTACCCCCCAAAACCTACAATTTTGGTAAATTCAAAATTCTTCGAATCGAAACTTCCTTTCCATATGCACATATACACATCATACTCATACTGCACAGCAAGTTTTGTAAAAGTGCAATAAAAAATGCTGGAGGAGTTAAGCAGACAAGCATCTGTGATGGAAATTTTGCTATTACCAGGGGCTGTAACCATGTAAAATTTTGATGCCTCGAAAATTCCTGACCACAGGCACATCTCCACTTGATGCTTATAATTCAGACTGTTTCAGAAAAATCCAATAAAAAATGTAGGATGAGTTAAGCAGACAAGCCTTTGTGATGGACGTTTCGCTATTTATAAGAGCCGTAACAATGTAAAATTTGTTGCATCAAGGATGCCTGACCACATGCACATCTACATTTGATACTGATACTTGAGACCAAGTTTCGTAAAAAATCCACTAAAAAATGTAGGAGGAGTTAAGCGGACAAGACTTTGTGATGGACATTTCTCTACTACAAAGGGCCGTAACCATGTAAAATTTGTTGCATCAAAGATTCCTGACCACATGCACAACTACACTTGATACTGATACTTCAGACCAAGTTTCGTAAAAATCCAATAAAAAATGTAGGAGGAGTTAAGCAGACAAGCCTTTGTGATGGACATTTTGCTATTTCCAATGGCTGTAACCATGTAAAATTTGTTGCATCAAAGATTCCTGACCACATGAACATCTACATTTGATACTTATAATTTAGACCAAGTTTCATAAAAATCCAATAAAAAATGTAGGAGTTAAGCAGACAAGCCTTTGTGATGGAAATTTTGCCATTACCAAGGGCCGTAACCAGGTAAAATTTTGTCGCCTCGAAAATTCCTGACCACAGGCACATCTACACTTGATACTTATAATTCCGACCAAGTTTCATAAAAATCCAGTAAAAAATGTAGGAGGAGTTAAGCGGACAAATCTTTTTGATGGATATTTCTCTATTTCCTGGGGCCGTAACAATGTAAAATTTGTTGCATCAAAGATTCCTGACCTCATGCATATCTACATTTGATACTGATACTTTAGACCAAATTTCATAAAAATCCAATAAAAAATGTAGGAGGAATTAAGCGGACAAGCCTTTGTGATGAACATTTTGCTATTTCCAAGGGCCGTAACCATGTAAAACTTGTCGCATCGAAAATTTCTGACCACATGCACATCTACACTTGATACTTATAATTCAGACCAAGTTTCATAAAAATCCAATAAAAAATGTAGGAGTTAAGCGGACAAGCCTTTGTGATGGAAATTTTGCTATTTCCAAGGGCCGTAACCACAGAAAAAATTGTCGCATCGAAAATTCCTGACCACATGCACATCTACACTTGATACTGATACTTCAAAGCAAGTTTTGTAAAAATCTACTGAAAACTGTAGGAGGAATTAAGCGGACAAAGTTTGTGATGGAAGGATGGACTGATGGACTGAAGGACTGAAAGATGGACAGATGAATAGCATTTTAATATCCCCCTACCGACGTTGTCGGCAGTGGATAAAAAGACAAGTTTAATAAGTACCTCGGTAAATGCTCAAGGACCAGGGGACAAACCAAATGGTAGGCATTGAAATTCAAACAGTTTTCCTCACAAATGAAATCTGAGGTACTTTCTAAACCTTTGGTGAATGAGAATGCTGAAATAGGCATCTTTAAGATCAATAGATTCAAAATAGTCATATTGTTGAACTAATTTTAATTCAGAATCAATTCAATCATGTTTTTGCTGATATTCAATGAATTTACTGAGACCTCATAAATTAATAATAATAAGACCAATTTTTCCATTCTTTTTGAGAGTTGGAAAAATAGTAGCAAGAAATTCTCCCTTGATATGTAAACATATTGGCTTAAATATGGCTTTTGTGACAAGTCAATTTCATCATCAATTTGTGAAGATATGCGATTTTTAAACCTAAGTTCTCTTGGCAGAGAAGACTGTTTGGGTTCTTTTACAAAGTCAAGTTGGAGACCTGATACAGGACCACTTACTACAAGTGATAAAGTACCATTTATCTATGCAGTGCCTTAGCGACCTGCAGAAGTAAAGTTAGTTTCAGGAATACTTACCATCACTTATAAGTGATTCTTCTCTGGGGCCTTCCTTCTTTGTGGCTCCACTGGCCTTTCTAGTGTCAGAAGAATGGAGGTTGATATTCTCTTTCAGAATGCTGGAAATGCATCTGTTATACTCAATTACAAGTATTTTCAGTGGGAGCATCTCTTACACCCTATGGCTCACCAAAATATGTTATGCCTCCCTGCTATATGGCCAGGAAGATAATTCAGGAACTCCACTTTACAACTCGTCATCTCTGTTTGTAAACTGCAGTTTCAAAACAATGAGCCAATTTCACTTGCAGTCTTTTTTCTCATTAACATTGTTTAATTTCCCTTCAGCTGGTGTACTAAATCCCAGTCTATCTTAACTAAACTCACCACAGGCTATTATTTAAAATAATAATATAACACTTTGGCCGGCCACTGATTTATCTTGGTTCTCAGGTGAGAAGGCCTTGATTAGCGGTGTTGTCCCAAATGCTTCCTTATCCCCACGCCTCTTCTCTCCTCCCAACACTCTGAGACAAACTGCTTGATTACATCCTGTACCCCATTCTTTCCAATCTCTCCGATCATACTAATTCTCTCCTTTGAGTGACCCACTAACTATATGTCCATCATTCTCCCATCCCACTTCCCCATCATAATCCTGGTGAATCTTATTCTGTTAGACTGGTATTTCGGACATTCTAATAGAAAGCGTTCCATGGTCTCCAGTATGCCTAAATTACACATTTGACACGCCCTTTCATTGTCTTTCTCAGTTTTTCCCCTGAGCTCCAGTCCCCGTGATCTCATCTTGAACAAGTGACACAACAATGGTGCCATCAATTTACTATTCAAAGCCTGGCTTTTCTTTATCATGTAGGTCATCCAAAGACCTCTTTACTATGACTCTATCTCGCTAATTCAGGTTATAATCTGCCACGACTCTTTCTCTGATGATTTTTTATACTGGTTTGTGCCTACTTCTAAGTCTGTGATCTCCATTGAATAGTTCTCTATCCTCTATTAACTCCCTCACTTGGTCTATCCACCCTGCCTTCATGTTATACTGTCATAGAAGGCACAATGGACAAAATCTAAACCTATAGTACAAATGACATTTTTATGTGTTATTGTGTGTTGTGGTCAACATTCAGCTGTCCTGTATAAATGACACAACCGTGACAAAACGAGAAAAATCCTAGCTGGCACATGTCCTTGGTATTTTGACTACATTTGGGGTGTGTGTAAGTTTAGTAATATCATGTACGGTGCACTCCCTCTAAACCGAACACCGCTTGGACTGACCGCCACATTCAGTTTGCAGGTAGGTTCGGTTTATGAGGATTTTTCATCCATAATGAAATTAAGATGTGTGGGCAAATCCTTCCATTATCTTGAAAATAGGTAACATGAATTAATTTTATAATGAAGAAAAAAAGTGACAAACATGTAGTGTGTAAAATTGTAAAATTTGTTTTGAAACATCTGGCAGATTAAATAAGGACAAATACATAGCAATGTGATTATTTGAAAAAAAATTATAATCCAATATCAACTGGTTGAATACACATGATTCTATTACAACAGTCTCTTCTGGTAGGGATTTTTCAGATCTTTGCTTTATTGTTTGGGTTTTTTTCTGGATGGGTATAATAATCTCAACTTCCTTATTTAAATCCAGTTCAGTATTTTGGCATTTTTCTGGAGGTAGGTTCGGTTTAGGGGGATTTTTCATGGAAACTTTGATCACGGTACTTATGTGCTTCAAATTCCTGATCGGTGTATTCTTCTAGTAGTAGTCTTTGTTGGAGTTAATGTTTAAGTATTTGATATCTTGGTTGTTGGTGCCGATGAAGTCCATTTTTAAGCTGCCGTCGAATGGCTATCTTGTCGACAGATTCTATGAACTCAGCTCTTGGTATACCAGAGTGGTCTTCTTCTATTTCTCTGAGCCATGGCTAGATTGGTCCAGACAGGAAGGAGATCCAGGTTGGGATTGGCTGACTTCCATCTCTTCCTCCCTGCCTTCTGACCTCTTCAGTGAAGAGGGGGTTGGCATGGGAGGAGAAGGTGGTGGTGATTCATCCCCTTCACCGTTTTCTGTGTCTTCTTCTCTACCTTTCTCCCATCAAGCCAGGCCTGCAAGTCCCAGGTGTACCTGTGCTTGGTTACCGGACACTTCTTTTTCTTCTTCTCTGTTGAACCAGCTACGGGTGAGGACCAGTGTGAGAGGAAGTCCTCTCACCAAAGGTACTACATCTCCCCGATGGTGGAGTGGTTGTATCCTCCTCTGCATCAAACTCTAGCATCAGATGGATGCTCTTGCCTTTCATCTGGAGAGTCCAGCTGAAAGGACAATTGACGCCCAGCTCTGGCAAAGCTTTCTGTAATTTAATTGGAATTTCCAAATTAGCCATGGTGAGCAATCAGTAGGTCTTCACACTCTGAAGCCAAAGATGAGAATGTAATGACGTATCAACTGGGGTCATGGAGATGATTTCTGAAAGCAGTGAGTGCAACTGTATTCTTGAAAAAAATATCACAGTAAAAGTTAACTAATTAGTTAAATTAACTAATCCACGGTATTAAAAAAAACAACAACAGAGTTGTACTTTTTTATTGTTTTTTTAGTATGGGATGGATTCCCACTCAGGTGTCACTCAGGTATTCAAGCTAATCAAAGTGCTAAATGTTAGGATTAACAAGTGTACAGAAATGCATTAAAAAAGTGTGATAAAACCCTCAGGGCATTCGGTATTTGAAAAGTGAGTCTTTGGTATTTTGAGAGTTTGAATAGTGACTTTATGTATGATTAAATTCGAAACCTTTGAGATCAGTTGAGAGAGAGAGGATCAGTTTATCGAGAGTTCAGTTTGGAGGAATTTCATTGTACATCTAAATTCTTGTGGCTGTTGAGATGTTTTAATCTCAAATTCCTATTTTCGCTTTTCTGAAGGATAACAATACAATACAATAAAATTCAGAAAAAACCTAGCCAAAAATTGCTGAACACAATTTGTTGTTAAAATAAAACAACCAGCTTTTACTGGAAAGTTTTTAGAAAAAAACACTCACCCTCTGTGAATGACTAGAAACAAGACGAATACTTGTCCTTTCAGCCCAATTTATATACCATAAAGAACCTGAAGTGGTTCCCACGATACCCTGAAATATATTGGAAAAAAATATATATTATGAATATTTATTTATTGGTATTTAAGATCACATAATTATGCACAATGGCTAATCGTGACCGTGACAGTTTTACAGGTGGAGGAAGCCAGCGTACCCAGAGAGAACCACCGAGCATCGACGAGCAACTGTCAGCTCCTCAACATTCTAATTCTGTTCAAGCAGGATTACTGCGGTTGAAGACATGTGCACCAACGACGTGCAGTAAGCCTTAGTACATGGTGTCATCGTGCCCCTATATAGGCAACCGGGATAAAGTGCCTTGCCCAAGGACACAACGTGGGTCATCCTGGATGGGAAGTATTTTGAATAAAAAAGTAAATAATTAAATGAAAGTGTCAATGACACTGTAGCTCAACTTGTCACGACAAAGACATGTACATGTATAGTATGTGACACAGCAATGACAAACATCTAGGTAATGACCTGATAACAAAGGTACATATAAAGTATTGTAACGGTCTGTACATAAATACTGAGCGTTGCCTGTAACAAATGTATAGGTAAAGTATTGTAAAGGTGGGTGACAGTCAGATGCTAAACTAGAAAAGAAATCTTTGAGACCCAGAGTGGGTCTGACTGAACCCCAAAATATTTGTTCTCATCGCACAGTGATAACAAAGGCACCCCAAAACACACTCGTTCCTGTCCCAAGGTGAAAACAAAGGTACCCAAGAAGTTTTTTGAAGATCAGTTCATAAATACGAGCTGTATAGAAGCTGTGACAAAAAACTGATTGGACCTAATTTTGGTACAAAATGGCCACTGGCAGCCATCTTGAACTTTGGACCGCACCCAGAAACACTCATTCTCATCCCAAGGTGATAACAAAGGTACCCAAGAAGTTTTGTGAAGATCGGTTCATAAATACAGCCTCTACCCTGAGCCGTATTGACATGTGTGCTTACATTGTTTAAGTAGCACTGAAAAAATCAAAGTTCATCTAATTTGCATAATTTCTGCACGAAAAAAAACCCCTTACAATATGTGATGTATTCCATGTTACTAAACATTCATACAAAAATTTATTCAAATCAGAACTTTCATACAGAAGTTCTGTACAAAAGACTGATTGCACTAATTTTGGTACAAAATGGCTGCTGGTGGCCATCTTGAATTTCGGACCACACCCAAAAACACTCGCTCTCATCCCACGGTGATAACAAAGGTACCCAAGAAGTTTCGTAAAGATTGGTTCATAAATATGGCCTCTAGTCTGAGCTGTATAGAAGTTGTGTACAAAAAACCGATTAGACCTAATTTCGGTACAAAATGGCCACTGGCAGACATCTTGAATTTTAGACCGCACCCAGAAACACTCGTTCTCGTCCCAAGGTAATAACAAAGGTACCCAAGACATTTCGTGAAGATCAGTTCATAAATACAGACTCTAGCCCGAGCCGTATTGACATGTGCACTTACTGTGTGTAAGTCACACTGAAAAAATCAAAGTTCATCTAATTTGCATAATTTCTGCACGAGAAAAAAACCTGTATTATATGTGATGAATCTCATGGCACTAAACATTCACACAAAAATTATTCAAATCAGCGCTTTCATATGGAAGTTCTGTGCAAAAATCTGATTGCACCTAGTTTTGTACAAAATGGCTGCCATCGGCCATCTTGAATTTCGGACCGGACCCCAAAACACTTGTTCTCGTCCCACGTTGATACCAAAGATACCCAAGAAGTTTCGTAAAGATCGGTTCATAAAAACGGCCTCTAGCCCGAGCCGTATTGGCATTTGCACTTACAGTGCTGAAAGTAACACAAAAAAACATCAAAATTAGTCTAATTTGCACAATTTACACAGGAGAAAAAAACCTGTCTTATATGTGATGTATCTCATTGTACTAAACATTCATACAAAAAATTATTCAAATCAGAGCTTTCATATGGAAGTTCTGTACAAAAAACAGATTTCTGCATCGTCGGTACAAAATGGCGGCTGGCAGCCATCTTGAATTTCGGACCGCACCCAAAAACACTCGTTCTCGTCCCACGGTCATAACAAAGATACCCAAGAAGTTTCGTAAAGATTGGTTCATAAATACGACCTCTAGCCCGAGCCGTATCCAATTGTTGACGTACGGACAGACGGACGACGGGCGATGACAAAAGCTCAGATTTGGCTTCGCCAAAGTTGAGCTAAAAATAGATGCAAATTGATGGGTGCCATCACTGTGGGCCCCACATTTCAAATGGTTTACAATTCGAACAGTTTTCAGTAAATTAAAACCTTCTTTGAGAGACCACTTGTCTAAAAAGGTCTGTATGATGGATGAGGCGCTATAACTGCAGCTAACCTGTGAAAGGGCAAGCACTCTTCGATAAACAAAAGAATTGAAATGAAATTAAAACCTGATGTGGAGGTACCCACCAGGAAGCGACATACAAAAAATTATTTCAATATTTCCATCCACAACTGAAAACAAGAGGCCCCACGTGGCCTTAATCGCTCACCTGACAAAGTGACTCTAAGAAGTATTTTAGGTCACCTTCACCATGTCATGCCTCATCAACATTAACTGGTTGAGTGATAGATTTTGTTTGAAGTTCAACATTTGTTACCTAAAATTAGTTTTATTTAAAATCATTGGTGTGTGGCCAATCTCCAATGATTTTTAATAAAGCAAATTTATCTCTGCAGACAAACTAGTTTAGCATGAAGCACAAACAAGGAATGTGAAGAGATAGCCTTGGACATCTCTCCCCAACTGTGGATATCTTCCATGTGCTACATGTATATATTTGCATGCAAGAAAACAAAAATTTTCACAAATTTTATTTTTTTTTATCATCATTGGAACAAGCTCAAACAGCTTATTCCAATAGGGGTATGGGAAGATCAGGTATATTTTTGAGACAGAAATGTGAATATATAAATAATGGTGTTTTTTTGTGAATGATGCTGGAGAATTTTGCGTAAAGATATGGTAAATGGTTTGTTCTAGATACAGAATGATGCAAAAGTATTTAAATTTGATTAGGCAAGTTGTTCCTATAATGCATTTAAAAATTGAAGTAACTGTTTTTTTGCTGACGAACTTTTAGATGTGTGTGTCTGTGTTTGTGTGTGTGTGTGTGTGTTTGTGTGTGTGTGTTTGTGGGGGGGGGGGGGGGGTAAGAGTGTTCTTGCAAACAAAATTCCTGAATAAATGGAAAATTTTATTTTTTGTGTGAAAGACATAGTGCGTGAATGTTGATTGGAACAAGCTTAGAGAGCTCATTTTAATGTGAAGTCATAAAGCTGTGTTTTACGTACGAAATTCTGGAATAACTAAAAAAATTGCTTTTTTGACTCAAAAAGCATGGTGTGCGACCTCTCATTGGAATGAGCTCAAAAAGCTCATTCCAATGGGGTATTTACAAGCGATAAGTACATGTATGTTTAAGAGACAAAAATTAAAATTTGAATAGCGATTTTTGCGAAGAATGCTGACAAGTTTTGGCAGTTATGCTGGTAAAAAGGTAAGATATGCAAAGTGGTTGTTTTTTAGAGGCGACATTTAATTAAGGGGAATTAACCCTTGATTACTGAGGTAACTTCTAAAAGTACTGAAATTTCATGAAGCAATGTGAATAACAGACAACAGTTGCCTAAAAATTTCATGAATAACTAAAATTTTTATTCCTTTGTCTCGAAAACATGGCATATGACCTTTGTTGGAATGAGCTGAATGCGTGTGTTCCAATGAGGGGTCATAAAATTTGAACGAAGATTTGTGTGAATAATGCATTAGTACTGCTAGATTTGGGTAAACGGTTCACCCTGGATACCACCCCTTCTATAGTAGATCTTTTCTGCAAATTTTGTCTAAGATTCTATCAACTTTACAAATAAATACGTTCATGAATCACAATCAGATCCACCCTACAATGTTGCATACCAAATATCAAAAGATTCTGCCTGCTGGATCTGGAGAAGAAGATTTTTTAAGAAATATGCCTGAAACGCACTAAGTTAAAATTTGGGCTCCTATACGGAGCCCAAATATAAACCCAGGGGGCCGATTTGAACAAACTTGAATCAGATCCACCCCACAATGTTGCTTACTAAATATGAAAAGATTCTGAAGCTGGATCTGGAGAAGAAGATTTTTTAAGAAATTTGCCTGAAATGCACTAAGTTCGAATTCAAGCTTCTATAGTGAGCCCAAATATGAAACTAGGAAGCCGATTTGAACAAACTTGAATCAGATCCACCCCACAATGTTGCATACCAAATATCAAAAGATTCTGCCTGCTGGATCTGGAGAAGAAGATTTTTTAATAAATTTGCCCGAAATGCACTAAGTGCGAATTCGGGCTTCTATATTAAGCCCAAATATGAATCCAGGGGGCCGATTTGAACAAACTTGAATCAGATCCACCCCGCAATGTTGCATACCAAATATCAAAAGATTCTGCCTGCTGGATCTGGAGAAGAAGATTTTTGAAGAAATTTGCCTGAAATGCACTAAGTGCGAATTCGGGCTTCTATATTAAGCCCAAATATGAATCCAGGGGGCCGATTTGAACAAACTTGAATCAGATCCACCCCGCAATGTTGCATACCAAATATCAAAAGATTCTGCCTGCTGGATCTGGAGAAGAAGATTTTTGAAGAAATTTGCCCGAAATGCACTAAGTTTGAATTCGAGCTTCTATAGTGAGCCCAAATATGAATCCAGGTGGCTGATTTGAACAAACTTGAATCAGATCCACCCCGCAATGTTGCATACCAAATATCAAAAGATTCTGCCTGCTGGATCTGGAGAAGATGATTTTTTAAGAAATTTGCCTGAAATGCACTAAGTTCGAATTCGAGCTTCTATAGTGAGCCCAAATATGAATCTAGGAAGCCGATTTGAACAAACTTGAATCAGATCCACCCCACAATGTTGCATACCAAATATCAAAAGATTCTGCCTGCTGGATCTGGAGAAGAAGATTTTTTAATAAATTTGCTTGAAATGCACTAAGTTCAAATTTGGGCTCCTATACTGAGCCCAAATATAAACCCAGGGGGCCGATTTGAACAAACTTGAATCAGATCCACCCCACAATGTTGCTTACCAAATATGAAAAGATTCTGCCTGCTGGATCTGGAGAAGAAGATTTTTGAAGAAATTTGCATGAAATGCACTAAGTTCAAATTCGAGCTTCTATAGTGAGCCCAAATATGAATCTAGGAAGCCGATTTGAACAAACTTGAATCAGATCCACCCCACAATGTTGCACACCAAATATCAAAAGATTCTGCCTTCTGGATCTGGAGAAGAAGATTTTTTAAGAAATTTGCCTAAATGCACTAAGTTCGAAATCGGGCTCCTATACTGAGCCCAAATATGAACCCAGGGGGCCGATTTGAACAAACTTGAATCAGATCCACCCTACAATGTTGCATACCAAATATCAAAAGATTCTGCCTGCTGGATCTGGAGAAGAAGATTTTTTAAGAAATTTGCCTGAAATGCACTAAGTTCGAAATCGGGCTCCTATACTGAGCCCAAATATTAACCCAGGGGGCCGATTTGAACAATCTTGAATCAGATCCACCCCACAATGTTGCTTACCAAATATGAAAAGATTCTGCCTGCTGGATCTGGAGAAGAAGATTTTTTAAGAAATTTGCCTGAAATGCACTAAGTTCGAATTCGGGCTTCTATAGTAAGCCCAAATATGTATCCAGGGGGCCGATTTGAACAAACGTGAATCAGATCTACCCCGCAACATTGCATACCAAATATCAAAAGATTCTGCCTGCTGGATCTGGAGAAGAAGATTTTTGAAGAAATTTGCCTGAAATGCACTAAATTCGAATTCGAGCTCCTATAGTGAGCCCAAATATGAATCTAGGGAGCCGATTTGAACAAACTTGAATCAGATCCACCCTACAATGTTGCATACCAAATAACAAAAGATTCTGCCTGCTGGATCTGGAAAAGAAGATTTTCAAAGAAATTTGCCTGAAATGCAGTAAGTTCAAATTTGGGCTCCTATACTGAACCCAAATATAAACCCAGGGGGCCGATTTGAACAAACTTGAATCAGATCCACCCCACAATGTTGCATACCAAATATCAAAAGATTCTGCCTGCTGGATCTGGAGAAGAAGATTTTTTAAGAAATTTGCCTGAAATGCACTAAGTTCGAAATCGGGCTCCTATACTGAGCCCAAATATAAACCCAGGGGGCCGATTTGAACAAACTTGAATCAGATCCACCCTACAATGTTGCATACCAAATATCAAAAGATTCTGCCTGCTGGATCTGGAGAAGAAGATTTTTTAATGTTTTTCCCATTGCCTACAGTGTTAAAAAGTGCTGACTCAGCACTTTTTCAAAGTCCCGAAACTGTACCCTATGATAAAACCGATGGCAATTTTTTTTTACCAATCCTTTCTGTTGGTCCTAAGGAAGCTGCACACCAAATAAAAATTCTCAGTACCGTGCAGTTTTGGAGATATGGGCGTTTTAAATTTTTTCTATTTTTAGCTCCTGTGGTTCCCACGGGGCTGCGGGAAAATTTTTTTTTGCATAAATCAAGTACTCATGACCCAATAAGCCCTCACATAAAATTTGGTTCAAATCAGCCTCTCGGTTTGGAAAATAGAAATTTTGGGCGGGGCAAAAAATTTTGCCCCTCTCATAACAACGTCAAGTATAGCCCCACAAACTTCTCTTGAACAAATCTGAGTCTACACCTCAAAAGGAAGCTGCACACCAAATATCAAGTCTCTGCTACTGCTGGTTCATGAGAAGAAGATTTACAAAGATTTTGGTGCCCCTTGGGGGTGTGGCACCACCCAGGAGGAGGGGCAACTTCATTTGAACAAATCTGAATTGGCATTAGGTAATAAACATTTAGCCAACATTTGAATAAAATTGGGCTAGTGGTTTAGGAGGAGAAGTCGATAATGTAAAGTTAACGCCGGACGGACGACGACGGACGACGGACGCCGGACGACGGACAGAAAGTGATTAGTTAAGCTCCCCTTGAGCTTCGCTCAGGTGAGCTAAAAAGTGTGAAAACCTGTTTAATTATCAATTTCCAAGTTCAAAGGCAGTAACTTTGTAACTGCATATAAAACTGAGTGAAGGGACCAAAAACAGAACTCCAGCTGTAATTTGTCGCAGGGAGGGTACATACCAAAAAATGTTTCGCGAACATTAGTGAAGAAAAGTGAGGAAAGTCTGTTAAAACTGCCAAATTTCTAAGTTGAAGGTAAATAACTCTGAAATAAACCATACAAGGACATTGGAATTGAAACTTGATCTGTAAGTGCTCACCAGGAAGCTACATACAAAAAATTATTTCAATATTTTCATCCATAGCTGAAAAAAGTGTGGAAAACCTGTAATAAGTGTTGAATTTTTATGTTCAAGGGCAATAACTCTGTAATAAACCAACTGAGTGAAATGGAATTGAAACTTGATCTGTAACTACCCACCAGAAAGCTGCATACAAAAAACTCATTTCAATATATCCTTCCATAGCTAAAAAAACAAAAAATTTTCCGGATTTTGGTCCAAAATTTCTAAGTCCACAACGGGACCCCAAATTTTCAGCCTAAATATGAACCCAGGGACTTGGCTTGAACAAACTTGAATCTCACCCCCTAAGGATGCTGCATACCAAATATCAAAAGATTCTTATTAGAAGATCTGAAGAAGATTTTCAAAAAATACTCCTCATACTGCACTAATTTAAACATTTGGGCTCCCATAGAGCCCAAATATGGACCTAGGGAATTGATTTCAATAAACATCTGAAACAATCTTCGAAAGATGTTATATGTGGAATTTGAAAGCTTTTGGACCAGTGGTTTGGGAGAAAAGTAGTCTTAAATGTTTTTCCCGTTACCCACAGTGTTAAAAAATGCTGACTCAGCACTTTTTCAAAGTCCCCAAAAAGTACCCCATGATAAAACCGATGGCAATTTTTTTTACCATTCCATTCTGTTGGTCCTAAGGAAGCTTCACAACAAATAAGAATTCTCAGTGATGTATAGTTTTGGAGATATGGACGTTTTAATTTTTTTCTATTTTTAACTCCTGCGGTTCCTATGGGGCGACGGGGAAAACATTTTTTGCATAAATTAAGTACTTATGACCCAATAAGCTCTCATATCAAATTTGGTCCAAATTTGCCTCTCAGTTTGGAAAATAGAAATTTTGGGAGGGGCAAATATTCTTGCCCCTCCCATTACGACACCAAATTAAGCTCCACAAACTTCTCTTGAACAAATCTGAGTCTACACCTCAAAAGGAAGCTGCACACCAAATATCAAGTCTCTGCTACTGCTGGTTCATGAGAAGAAGATTTTTTATGATTTCAGCACACTTTTTGGGTGTGGCCCTACCAATGGGCAAGGCAACTTGATTTGAACAAAATCAAATTGCGATGTCATAACAAACTATTATCTCAAATATCAACAAGTGTTTGACCACCGAGGTGGTATTAGTCCCCTACGGCATTTTTGTGACATAAGGTGTTTTTGTCACAGAAGACACTAGAGTATATAAGCATCTTGGATTTTGAAAAAAAATATTGAGCGTGCATAATCCCCTCACAACCCTTTATCCATGTACCATATATGAAAGGCGTAGCTTGAACCATGTTGGAGGGAGGGATGGTAACATAAAATAGAGAAAAAAGCTTAAAAAACACAACAAAAATGGACGCCATTCTGCCATCTTGGATTTTGAAAAATAAATATTGACCATGCATCATCCCCTCAGAACCAGTTATCCATGTACCAAATATGAAAGGTGTAGCTTGAAGCATATTAGAGGGAGAGGTGGTAACATAAAAACAGACAGACAGACGGACAGACAGACAGATGTTAGATTTTGAAAAAAATATTGAGCGTGCAACATCCCATTACAACCCTCTATCCATGTGCCAGATATAAAAAGTGTAGCTTGAACCATGTTGGAGTGAGGGGTGGTAACATAAAATAGAGAAAAAAGCTTAAAAAACACAACAAAAATGGCCGCCATGGCGCCATCTTGAATTTTGGAAAAAAAATATTGAACGTACAACATCCCATTACAACCCTCTATCCATGTGCCAGATATAAGAAGTGTAGCTTGAACCATGTTGGAGTGACGGGTGGTAACATAAAATAGAGAAAAAAGCTTAAAAAACACAACAAAAATGGCCGCCATGCCGCCATCTAGGATTTTGAAAAAAAAATATTGATCGTGCATCATCTCCTCCCAACCCTCTATCCATGTGCCAAATATGCAAAGTGCAGCTTGAACCATGTTGGTGGGAGGGGTGGTAACATGAAAATAGAGAAAAAAAGCTTAAAAAACACAACAAAAATGGCCGCCATTCCGCCATCTTGGATTTTGAAAAAAAAATTTTGAGCGTGCATCATCCCCTCAGAACCATTTATCCATGTAGCTTAAAGCATGTTGGAGGGAGAGGGGGTAACATAAAAAACAGACAGACAGACAGACAGATGGATGGACAGACAGACGGAGTGCAATCCTATAGTCCCCTTACAGTTCCCGTAGGGGACTAATTAAATTGGTTCAGCGGTTTGGGAGAAGACGCAAACACCATGTTCACGGACGACGGATGGTGAGTGATCACTATAGCTCTCCTGACTGAAAGTCAGGTGAGCTAAAAAGTAGTGTTCAACTGATTACCAAAAATGGCCGCTGACCGATTACTGATTATTTGAGCCTACAATCGGCCAATTCCAATTGTAAGTCCGTGCACTACTAGACAAGTCAAGACTCGTAAAAAAATACATTAAATTGAACATATTTTGCAGTGTTTACAGTCCGTTCACTACAAGATGAGTCGAGACTCGAGCAGGGTTGGCTGATTTAAATCAATTGATTTAAATCATGATTTAAATCAATGATTTTTTAAAAAAAAAATCATTGATTTAAATAAATAATTTACAAATATTCAGAAATATTTTCAAAACAACTTGGAAATGAGCTGAAAAAGGATGAAATGCATATTAACTGTTGAAATACCGTTATTAGCCATTGTTTATGACAGTTAGAACTAATCTGTGGAGTGGGAAGATATACATCCCACTGTGTCTTGACTGCTGGAACATGCTGTAGGGAAGTTAAATGTTCCCGAATCTTTTATTATAAGTTTATATAATTTTCAACTAACATGAATAAAAAAGTGAACATAAATTTTAAACCATATATTTATTTATTTATTTAATGGTGTTTAAGGTCACATATTTCTGCACAATGGCTAATCATGACCACGACAGTTTTACGGGTGGAGGAAGCTGGAGTACCCGGAAAGAACCACCGAGCAACGGCGAGCAACTGTCAGCTCCCCAACATACTAACTCCACACAAGCAGGGTTAGCATTGGTTGAAGACAGGTGCACCATCGACGTACAGTACGCCTTAGTACACAGCGTCACCGTGCCCCCACGTGGGCAATGGGGGTGAAGTGTCTTGCCCAAGGACACAACGCGGTTGCCGCAGGTGGGATTCGAACCGACGACCTCTCGGCTTGCAGCCTGCACCTCTACCAACTGAGCCACCGTGCCCCCTTTAAACCATATATACTCTCCCAAAAAAGAAAGTGTGCATGCTAAAAAATAACACTAAAAAAAGATATATATTATTTTCATTCATGGAAATTTTATTCAATCACAGATGAATCAATTTGTGATCAACACGAGAAATTTCATTACGCTACGACGAATACTCTTGGTGCCATGGAGAGTCAAAGATACTAAGGGTCAAACACAAAAGTCACACACTCAATATCTGGTATGACCTCCGTCTGCATCGACTACTGCTGTGCATCTACGCCTCATGGAAGCGAACAAGTTAGCATGGAAGTGTTGTGGGATGTTGTTCCATATTCTGATAAGCTGTCTTTGGTGTTCCACAAGCGTTGACGGTGCATGGGGAAGCCGGCGTAGCTGACGTTTCATTTCGTCCCATACGTGCTCAATGGGTGAGATATCGGGCGAATTTGCGGGCCAGGGAAGAACATCCACTTGTTGTTGCTGCAGATACTGTTGAACAACACGAGCTGCGTGGGGTCTGGCGTTGTCCTGCTGTAGAATGACGCCGGGGCCGTGACGTTGCAGAAATGGGACAGCAACAGGTGTAAGCACTTCATCACGATATCTGGCTGCATTGAGATTGCCATCAATAATGACCAGCTCAGTTCTGTTACGGGCAGTGATGCCACCCCATACCATGAGAGACCCTCCCCCATAACGCTTTCGCTCCACGACACATGGATCTGCGTAGCGTTCGTTTTGACGTCTGTACACTCTCAGGTGGCTATCTGATGATGAAAGATGGAAACAACATTCATCTGTGAATAAAACACGTCGCCACGAGTGTAAGGAATGCCTGAGATGTTGTCTACACCACTGCAGTCGATCACGACAATGACGTAACGTCAAAATCGGACGAATTGCAGGTCTTCGGGGACGTAAGCCGTAATCTCTCAGCCGGTTGATTACTGTTTGAGGATGTATCCGTCTCAGGTTAGGGATGTTCCTGGCTGTCGTCGTTGCCGTTTGTTGCCGGTTCTGGAGATGGACAACACGGATATACCTATCTTGTGCAGGGGTGGTAGCTCGGGGTCTCCCGGAGCAGGGTCGGTCTCGAACGTCATCATGTTGTGCATGTCGATGGACTAGCCTGTCTACAGTGTTACGGTGGCAGTTCAAATGTTGGGCAACCTCTCTTGTGTTCTGCCAGCTCTAATTATACCCAGGGCAAGGAGATGTTGATTCATTGTCAATCTTGGCATGCTAATGTGGAGTCGTTTTAACAGCAGCGCAAGTTTGAATGTGAACGATAGGAAGGCCTTACTTTAGTGTTTAAATACCCAAGGATTCACACTGCTGCATGAATTTTCAGACTCTCCATGTGCAAAACATGCCTTTTCACAAACGTGCAGCACGTCATTCAACTTTAATGCAATTTTAACGGGGAAAGCTGTTTTTGTGTTCAATTTAACTTATTCATGAACAGGTTAACACTCTTTACACCTACAAAATTATTTTTTGGAGTTTGATCAATTTCTGCAATGCACACTTTCTTTTTTGGGTGAGTATATATCATAATCTTTCAATGAACACATCAAAAATATGATATCAACTTCAAGATAAACAATCAGTGATTTATGTATCAAAAATGTTTTTCAAGAAGTCATCTTCCATCCAGCAATGCTATAACAGTGAGAAATTAGATGTGAGTCTTCCATGGAAGACGTGTGTCGCCTGGCGTTTCAGACAGAATTCTAAGTGGAAAAGGGGCATAACTCTGGAAAAAATACAGCGGATCAAAAAATAAAATAGGAGGTGCACAATGCCATGATGTGATAAAGAATCACTGAAAGTTTCATCAAAATCCATTCATAGGTTAAAGAGGAGTGGCGAATAAGAGAAGCCTGGCGTTTCAGACAGAATTCTAAGTGGAAAAGGGGCATAACTCTGGAAAAAATACAGCGGATCAAAAAATAAAATAGGAGGTGCACAACGAGCTCGTTCCAATGAGGGGTCACATGATATGGTTTTGTTGAAATTTTTTTTAAAATATTTTCTCAACTGCTGAATTTGCCTATTACGAGGGCGGATGCGGGCGATTCATTAGGTAAAGGGTTAAAGACTAAAATGGTTAACACAGGTAAATGTTTTAGTATCAGTTATTTGTGTCCATTCTTTGGGCAGCCATCAGGGCTGGGACAAGTTAATTTTTGTCCTAACGAGTCAACTTATAAAAAATTAACATGTTAACGTGTTAAAACGTGTTAAAATGATGATGGCCACAAAACAGGTACTTTGAATGTCTCATAATGGAAATATCGAAGTTTTGATCAACGAAACATGGAAATAAAATCGAACAAATAAGAATTGTTGCATTTTGCAACTGGTATATGCGCATACGCTCGATGGAGTCACAGCCTTTAATGGACATTTTCGTGCGACAGTAGACACATTCTACCTTCCCGGCGTCTTCTAACTTCTTCAAATGTTTCCATATCCACGATTTGGGTGGCATAATGTTTCATGGAAAATAAATAGCTTCCAGTCTACGAGAAGAATCACAGAGACACACGATAGTTGTAAACACCACGTGATGTATGACACACTCTCGTGTTTACACCTGAATGTCTTCGCTTATCAGAGCGGAAAGGCATGGGTCACGCGATCTGCAACAGAAGTTCGTTCACAGAACCGAGTCTATTTATAGCTCTCACAAAACATACTCTAAGCAGGAAAAGCAACGTCATCGCCACGCGAATACCGTGTCTGGTTAGGGTTATTATAGACTGGCTGAATTCAGTTTATTCTTGTTGTATTTTATGTTATGCGACATGCATATACGATGATACAAAGAATATGAACTATGGCGTTAATTAACAAGTTAAATTTTTTCTAAAGCGTTCATTTTTTTTAACACGTTAAAGTGTTAACTGCTCCCAGCCGTGACAGCCATTGATACAAACTCCTGCGAATACACTCAGTTTCTTTTATCTAAAGGGATCATGTGTGAAAAAGTTGCCTCTGGTGAATAATTTATAGTATAGAAATAAAAATCAAATAAATCGATTTGAATAAAAACTAGAGGGGGTATCAGTACCCCGTGGCTCACCAACAGGTGGCCAATGTAAAGGGGTGGCTGGAGTAAAAAAAAAAAGTTCAAAACCTGCACACAAAAGTCCAAAATTAAAGAAAATAAGCAGCTAAAGAGTTAAATAATATAATAATAACCCCTAAGAAGCATGCTAACATAAAATAGGAATCACAGCAATATGCTACAAGGTAAGTCTCCACTTTGAAAAAAAGAGAGACAAACCTCAAAACCTGCACATAAAAGTAAAAAAAAAAAAAAGTATCACATTTGTTTCAATGGGTTCAAAATTGAGAAAAATACACTGATAATGTCACAGTAACCACCATGGCAATATGCCAGTAAGGTGAAACCCTACCTGAAAAATATCCACTTGGAAGAAAAGAAGGAAAAACCTCAAAACCTGCACATAAAAGTAAAAAAAGTATCACATTTATTTCAAAGGGTTAAAATTTAGAAGAATACCCTGAAAATGTTACAATAACCAGCGTGGTAATATGCCAGTGAGGTAAAACTCCACTTAAAAAAAATATCAAAACCAGCACACAAAAGTACAAAACCTGCACACAAAAGTCCAAAACCTGCACACAAAAGTCCAAAATTAAAGTAAATAAGCAGCTAAAGGGTTAATAATATAAAAATAGCCCAAGAAGCATCCTAACATAAAACAGGAACCATGGCAATATGCTACAAGGTACGTCACCACTTGGAAGAAAAGAAAGACAAACCTCAAAACCTGCACATAAAAGTAAAAAAAAGGTATCACATTTGTTTCAAGGGGTTAAAATTGAGAAAAATACCCTGTCACAGTAACCACAATGGCAATATGCCAGTAAGGTCAAACTCTACTTGAAAAATATCCACTTGGAAGAAAAGAAAGACAAACCTCAAAACCTGCACATAAAAGTCAAAAAAGTATCACATTTGTTTCAAAGGGTTAAAATTTAGAAAAATACCCTGAAAATGTTACAGTAACCACCATGGCAATATGCCATTGAGGTAAAACTCCACTTCAAAAAAAATATCAAAACCTGCACACAAATGTACAAAACCTGCACACAAAAGCCAAAATTAAAGTAAATAAGCAGCTAAAGGGTTAAATAATATAATAATAGCCCCAAGAAGCATCCTAACATAAAATAGGAACCATGACAATATGCTACAAGGTAAGTTACCACTTGGAAGAGAAGAAAGACAAACCTCAAAACCTGCACTTATATAAAAGTAAAAAAAACATCAAAACCTGCACACAAATGTCAAAATAAGTCCAAAATTTGATTCAAAGGGTTAAAATTAAGACAAAATACCCTGGAAAAGAGTTAAATCTCACCCCCCTAGGGATGCTGCACACCAAATATCAAAACATTCCGACTGCTGGATCTGAAGAAGAAGATTTTTAAAGAAAATTCCTCATTTTGAACTAAGTTACAATTCATGCTCCCACAGTGAGTCCAAATATGGACCTAGGGACATGGCTTGAACAAACTTCAATCTCACCCCCCCCCCCCCCCCCCCCCCCCCCCCCTCAGGATGCTGCATATCAAATATCAAAACATTCCAACTGCTGGATCTGAAGAAGATTTTTAAAGAAAATTCCTCATTTTGAACTAAGTTATAATTCGGGCTTCCACAGTGAGCCCAAATATGAACCCAGGGACTTGGCTTGAACAAACTTGAATCTCACCCCCCTAAGCATGGTGCATACCCAATATCAAAAGATTCTGCCTGCTGGATCTTGAGAAGATTTTCAAAGAAATTTGCCTGAAATGCGCTAAGTTCGAATTCTCGCTTCTATAGTGAGCCCAAATATGAATCTAGGTAGCCGATTTGAACAAACTTGAATCAGATCCACACCACAATGTTGCATACCAAATATCAAAAGATTCTGCCTGCTGAATCTGGAGAAGAAGATTTTTTAAGAAATTTGCCTGAAATGCACTAATTAAGAATTCGGGCTTCTACAGTGAGCCCAAATATGAATCCAGGGGGCTGATTTGAACAAACTTGAATCAGATCCACCCCTCAATGTTGCATACCAAATATCAAAAGATTCTAGAATGCCTGCTGGATCTGGAGAAGAAGATTTTTTAAGAAATTTCCCTGAAATGCACTAAGTTCGAATTCGAGCTTCTATAGTGAGCCCAAATATGAATCTAGGGAGCCGATTTGAACAAAATAGAATCAGATCCACCCCACAATGTTGCATACCAAATATCAAAAGATTCTGCCTGCTGGATCTGGAGAAGAAGATTTTTTAAGAAATTTGCCTGAAAAGCACTAAGTTCAAATTTGGGCTCCTATACTGAGCCCAAATATAAACCCAGGGAGCCGACATGAACAAACTTGAATCAGATCCACCCCACAATGTTGCATACCCAATATCAAAAGATTCTGCCTGCTGGATCTTGAGAAGAAGATTTTCAAAGAAATTTGCCTGAAATGCACTAAGTTCAAATTTGGGCTCCTACACTGAGCCCAAATATAAACTCAAGGGGCCGATTTGAACAAACTTGAATCAGATCCACCCCACAATGTTGCATACCAAATATCAAAAGATTCTGCCTGCTCGATCTGGAGAAGAAGATTTTCAAAGAAATTTGCCTGAAATGCAGTAAGTTCAAATTTGGGCTCCTATACTGAGCCCAAATATAAACCCAGGGGGCCGATTTGAACAAACTTGAATCAGATCCACCCCACAATGTTGCATACCAAATATGAAAAGATTCTGCCTGCTGGATCTGGAGAAGAAGATTTTTTAAGAAATTTGCCTGAAATGCACCAAGTTCGAAATCCGGCTCCTATACTGAGCCCAAATGTGAACCCAGATGGCCGATTTGAACAAACTTGAATCAGATCCACCCTCCAATGTTGCATACCAAATATCAAAAGATTCTGCCTGCTGGATCTGGAGAAGAAGATTTTTTAATGTTTTTCCCATTGCCTACAGTGTTAAAAAGTGCTGACTCAGCACTTTTTCAAAGCCCCGAAACTGTACCCTATGATAAAACCGATGGCAATTTTTTTTTACCAATTCTTTCTGTTGGTCCTAAGGAAGCTTCACACCAAATAAAAATTCTCTGTGCCGTGCAGTTTTGGAGATATGGGCGTTTTAATTTTTTTCTATTTTTAGCTCCTGCGGTTCCCATGGGGCTACGGGAAAAAAAAAAATCAGCATAAATTAGGTACTTATGACCCAATAAGCCCTCACATAAAATTTGGTTCAAATCAGCCTCTCGGTTTGGAAAATAGAAATTTTGGGCGGGGCCAAAAATTTTGCCCCTCCCATAACGACGCCAAGTATAGCCCCACAAACTTCTCTTGAACAAATCTGAGTCTACACCTCAAAAGGAAGCTGCACACCAAATATCAAGTCTCTGCTACTGCTGGTTCACGAGAAGAAGATTTTTTAAGATTTCAGCACACTTTTTGGGTGTGGCCCTACCCACGGGCGAGGCAACTTGATTTGAACAAAATCAAATTGCGATGTCATAACAAACTATTACCTCAAATATCAATTAAATTGGTTCAGCGGTTTGGGAGGAGAAGACGCAAACACCATGTTCACGGACAACGGACGACGGACGGTGAGTGATCACTATAGCTCTCCTGACTGAAAGTCAGGTGAGCTAAAAATAAGCAGCTAAAGGGTTAAATAATATAATAATAACCCCTAAGAAGCATGCTAACATAAAATAGGAACCATGGCAATATGCTACAAGGTAAGTCTCCTCTTTGAAGAAAAGAAAGACAAACCTCAAAACATGCACAAAAAAGTAAAAAAAAAAGTATCACATTTGTTTCAATGGGTTAAAATTGAGAAAAATACCCTGATAATGTCACAGTAACCACCATGGCAATATGCCAGTAAGGTGAAACCCTACATGAAAAATATCCACTTGGAAGAAAAGAAAGAAAAACCTCAAAACCTGCACATAAAAGTCAAAAAAGTATCACATTTGTTTCAAAGGGTTAAAATTTAGAAAAATACCCTGAAAATGTTACAATAACCACCATGGCAATATGCCAGTGAGGTAAAACTCCACTTAAAATAAATATCAAAACCTGCACACAAAAAGTACAAGACCTGCACACAAAAACCCAAAATTAAAGTAAATAAGCAGCTAAAGGGTTAAATAATATAAAAATAGCCCCAAGAAGCATCCTAACATAAAATAGGAACCATGACAATATGCTACAAGGTAAGTTACCACTTGGAAGAGAAGAAAGACAAACCTCAAAACCTTCACATAAAAGTAAATGAAAGTGTCAATGACACTGTAGCTCAACTTGTCAAGACATGTACATGTATAGTATGTGACGCAGCAATGGTAAACATCTAGGTAATGACCTGATGACAAAGGTACATATAAAGTATTGTAACGGCCTGTACATAAATACTGACTGTAGCCTGTAACAAATGTATAGGTAAAGTATTGTAAAGGTGGGTGACAGTCAGATGCTAAACTAGAAAAGAAATCTTTGAGTCCCAGAGTGGGTCTGACTGAACCCCAAAATATTTATTCTCATAGCACAGTGATACCAAAGGTACCCAAGAAGTTTCGTAAAGATCGGTTCATAAATGCGGCCTCTAACCCGAGCCATATTGGCATTTGCTCTGACAGTGCTGAAAGTAATACTAAATACATCAAAGTTAGTCTAATTTGCATAATTTACGTACGAGAAAAAAACCTGTATTATATGTGATGTATCCCATAGTACTAAACATTCATACAAAAAATTATTCAAATCAGCGCTTTCATATGGAAGTTCTGTGCAAAAAACAAATTTCTGCATCATCGGTACAAAATGATGGCTGGCAGCCATCTTGAATATCGGACCGGACTCAAAAACACTCGTTCTTGTCCCACGGTCATAGCAAAGGTACCCAAGAAGTTTCGTAAAGATCGGTTCATAAATACGGCCTCTAGCCCGAGCCGTATTGAATTGATGATGGACAGATGGATGCTCCAACATTTCAGGTTTATGGGCTACCAAAAAAAACATTTTGTATGTCCAAAACCTTATTTTACCCAGAACCCCACCCCTCCACCCTAGAACTTATATTTAACCCTAACCCCACCCCTCCACCCAAAAAACACACCCTAACCCTACCCCACCCTGACCCTAAAAGCCCACCCCTGACCCTAACTCCCACCCACCCCCGGGACCTAACCCCAACCTTAAGCCCTACTCTGGGGCTACCCCTACCCCCACCCCTGACCCAACCCCACCCTAGCCAAACCAATAGGATTAGGAGCTATTTTTCAGTTTAGGGGCTACTAAAACTACCCCCCCCCCCCCCCCCCCCCCCCCCCCCCTCAGGATGCTGCATATCAAATATCAAAACATTCCAACTGCTGGATCTGAAGAAGATTTTTAAAGAAAATTCCTCATTTTGAACTAAGTTATAATTCGGGCTTCCACAGTGAGCCCAAATATGAACCCAGGGACTTGGCTTGAACAAACTTGAATCTCACCCCCCTAAGCATGGTGCATACCCAATATCAAAAGATTCTGCCTGCTGGATCTTGAGAAGATTTTCAAAGAAATTTGCCTGAAATGCGCTAAGTTCGAATTCTCGCTTCTATAGTGAGCCCAAATATGAATCTAGGTAGCCGATTTGAACAAACTTGAATCAGATCCACACCACAATGTTGCATACCAAATATCAAAAGATTCTGCCTGCTGAATCTGGAGAAGAAGATTTTTTAAGAAATTTGCCTGAAATGCACTAATTAAGAATTCGGGCTTCTACAGTGAGCCCAAATATGAATCCAGGGGGCTGATTTGAACAAACTTGAATCAGATCCACCCCTCAATGTTGCATACCAAATATCAAAAGATTCTAGAATGCCTGCTGGATCTGGAGAAGAAGATTTTTTAAGAAATTTCCCTGAAATGCACTAAGTTCGAATTCGAGCTTCTATAGTGAGCCCAAATATGAATCTAGGGAGCCGATTTGAACAAAATAGAATCAGATCCACCCCACAATGTTGCATACCAAATATCAAAAGATTCTGCCTGCTGGATCTGGAGAAGAAGATTTTTTAAGAAATTTGCCTGAAAAGCACTAAGTTCAAATTTGGGCTCCTATACTGAGCCCAAATATAAACCCAGGGAGCCGACATGAACAAACTTGAATCAGATCCACCCCACAATGTTGCATACCCAATATCAAAAGATTCTGCCTGCTGGATCTTGAGAAGAAGATTTTCAAAGAAATTTGCCTGAAATGCACTAAGTTCAAATTTGGGCTCCTACACTGAGCCCAAATATAAACTCAAGGGGCCGATTTGAACAAACTTGAATCAGATCCACCCCACAATGTTGCATACCAAATATCAAAAGATTCTGCCTGCTCGATCTGGAGAAGAAGATTTTCAAAGAAATTTGCCTGAAATGCAGTAAGTTCAAATTTGGGCTCCTATACTGAGCCCAAATATAAACCCAGGGGGCCGATTTGAACAAACTTGAATCAGATCCACCCCACAATGTTGCATACCAAATATGAAAAGATTCTGCCTGCTGGATCTGGAGAAGAAGATTTTTTAAGAAATTTGCCTGAAATGCACCAAGTTCGAAATCCGGCTCCTATACTGAGCCCAAATGTGAACCCAGATGGCCGATTTGAACAAACTTGAATCAGATCCACCCTCCAATGTTGCATACCAAATATCAAAAGATTCTGCCTGCTGGATCTGGAGAAGAAGATTTTTTAATGTTTTTCCCATTGCCTACAGTGTTAAAAAGTGCTGACTCAGCACTTTTTCAAAGCCCCGAAACTGTACCCTATGATAAAACCGATGGCAATTTTTTTTTACCAATTCTTTCTGTTGGTCCTAAGGAAGCTTCACACCAAATAAAAATTCTCTGTGCCGTGCAGTTTTGGAGATATGGGCGTTTTAATTTTTTTCTATTTTTAGCTCCTGCGGTTCCCATGGGGCTACGGGAAAAAAAAAAAATCAGCATAAATTAGGTACTTATGACCCAATAAGCCCTCACATAAAATTTGGTTCAAATCAGCCTCTCGGTTTGGAAAATAGAAATTTTGGGCGGGGCCAAAAATTTTGCCCCTCCCATAACGACGCCAAGTATAGCCCCACAAACTTCTCTTGAACAAATCTGAGTCTACACCTCAAAAGGAAGCTGCACACCAAATATCAAGTCTCTGCTACTGCTGGTTCACGAGAAGAAGATTTTTTAAGATTTCAGCACACTTTTTGGGTGTGGCCCTACCCACGGGCGAGGCAACTTGATTTGAACAAAATCAAATTGCGATGTCATAACAAACTATTACCTCAAATATCAATTAAATTGGTTCAGCGGTTTGGGAGGAGAAGACGCAAACACCATGTTCACGGACAACGGACGACGGACGGTGAGTGATCACTATAGCTCTCCTGACTGAAAGTCAGGTGAGCTAAAAATAAGCAGCTAAAGGGTTAAATAATATAATAATAACCCCTAAGAAGCATGCTAACATAAAATAGGAACCATGGCAATATGCTACAAGGTAAGTCTCCTCTTTGAAGAAAAGAAAGACAAACCTCAAAACATGCACAAAAAAGTAAAAAAAAAAGTATCACATTTGTTTCAATGGGTTAAAATTGAGAAAAATACCCTGATAATGTCACAGTAACCACCATGGCAATATGCCAGTAAGGTGAAACCCTACATGAAAAATATCCACTTGGAAGAAAAGAAAGAAAAACCTCAAAACCTGCACATAAAAGTCAAAAAAGTATCACATTTGTTTCAAAGGGTTAAAATTTAGAAAAATACCCTGAAAATGTTACAATAACCACCATGGCAATATGCCAGTGAGGTAAAACTCCACTTAAAATAAATATCAAAACCTGCACACAAAAAGTACAAGACCTGCACACAAAAACCCAAAATTAAAGTAAATAAGCAGCTAAAGGGTTAAATAATATAAAAATAGCCCCAAGAAGCATCCTAACATAAAATAGGAACCATGACAATATGCTACAAGGTAAGTTACCACTTGGAAGAGAAGAAAGACAAACCTCAAAACCTTCACATAAAAGTAAATGAAAGTGTCAATGACACTGTAGCTCAACTTGTCAAGACATGTACATGTATAGTATGTGACGCAGCAATGGTAAACATCTAGGTAATGACCTGATGACAAAGGTACATATAAAGTATTGTAACGGCCTGTACATAAATACTGACTGTAGCCTGTAACAAATGTATAGGTAAAGTATTGTAAAGGTGGGTGACAGTCAGATGCTAAACTAGAAAAGAAATCTTTGAGTCCCAGAGTGGGTCTGACTGAACCCCAAAATATTTATTCTCATAGCACAGTGATAACAAAGGCACCCCAAAACACACTCATCCCTGTCCCAAGGTGAAAACAAAGGTACCCCAAGAAGTTTCGTGAAGATCAGTTCATAAATATGAGCTGTATAGAAGTTGTGACAAAAAACTGATTGGCCCTAATTTTGGTACAAAATGGCCACTGGCAGCCATCTTGAATTTTGCACCGCACTCAGAAACACTCGTTCTTGTCCCAAGGTGATAACAAAGGTACCCAAGAAGTTTTGTGAAGATCGGTTCATAAATACAGCCTCTAGCCCAAGCAGTATTTGACATGTGCACTTACAGTGTATAAGTAGCACTAAATAAATCAAAATTCATCTAATTTGCATAATTTCTGCACGAGAAAAAAACCTGTACTGTATGTGATGTATTCCATTTTACTAAACATTGATACAAAAACATTTATTCAAATCAGAACTTTCATACAGAAATTCTGTAGAAAAGACTGATTGCGCTAATTTTGGTACAAAATGGCTGCTGGTGGCTATGTTGAATTTTGGACCACACCCAAAACACCCGTTCTCATCCCACGGTGATAACAAAGGTACCCAAGACGTTTCGTAAAGATCGGTTCATAAATACGGCCTCTAGCCTGAGCCGTATAGAAGTTGTGTACAAAAAATTGATTAGACCTAATTTCGGTACAAAATGGCCACTGGCAGCCATCTTGAATTTCAGACCGCACTCAGAAACACTTGTTCTCATCCCAAGGTGATAGCAGAGGTACCCAAGAAGTTTCGTGAAGATCGATTGATAAATACAGCCTCTAGCCCGAGCCGTATTGACATGTGTACTTACTGTGTGTAAGTAGCACTGAAAGAATCAAAGTTCATCTAATTTGCATAATTTCTGCACGAGAAAAAACCCCGTATTATATGTGATGTATCCCATGGTACTAAACATTCACACACAAAATTATTCAAATCAGAGCTTTCATGTGGAAGTTCTGTGCAAAAATCTGATTGCCCCTAATTTTGAACAAAATGGCTGCCAGTGGCCATCTTGAATTTCGGACCGCACCCAAAAACACTTGTTCTCGTCCCACGGTGATACCAAAGGTACCCAAGAAGTTTCGTAAAGATCGGTTCATAAATGCGGCCTCTAACCCGAGCCATATTGGCATTTGCTCTGACAGTGCTGAAAGTAATACTAAATACATCAAAGTTAGTCTAATTTGCATAATTTACGTACGAGAAAAAAACCTGTATTATATGTGATGTATCCCATAGTACTAAACATTCATACAAAAAATTATTCAAATCAGCGCTTTCATATGGAAGTTCTGTGCAAAAAACAAATTTCTGCATCATCGGTACAAAATGATGGCTGGCAGCCATCTTGAATATCGGACCGGACTCAAAAACACTCGTTCTTGTCCCACGGTCATAGCAAAGGTACCCAAGAAGTTTCGTAAAGATCGGTTCATAAATACGGCCTCTAGCCCGAGCCGTATTGAATTGATGATGGACAGATGGATGCTCCAACATTTCAGGTTTATGGGCTACCAAAAAAAACATTTTGTATGTCCAAAACCTTATTTTACCCAGAACCCCACCCCTCCACCCTAGAACTTATATTTAACCCTAACCCCACCCCTCCACCCAAAAAACACACCCTAACCCTACCCCACCCTGACCCTAAAAGCCCACCCCTGACCCTAACTCCCACCCACCCCCGGGACCTAACCCCAACCTTAAGCCCTACTCTGGGGCTACCCCTACCCCCACCCCTGACCCAACCCCACCCTAGCCAAACCAATAGGATTAGGAGCTATTTTTCAGTTTAGGGGCTACTAAAACTACCCCCCCCCCCCCCCCCAGGACCTAACCCTCCCCAACCTTAAGCCCTACTCTGGGGCTACCCCTAACCCCACCCCACTCCTAACCCTAACACTACCTTAATTTGAAGGTAGCCCCTAATAATAATATCCCCTAAACCCCAAATGCTGGCCCGGATGGACGGACGACGGACAACTGGCCATGGCATAAGCTAAAATTTGGCTTTGCCAAAGTTGAGCTAAAAATAGTATCACATTTGTTTAAGGGGCTAAAATTGAGAAAAATACCCTGTCACAGTAACCACAATGGTAATATGCCAGTAAGGTTAAACTCTACTTGAAAAATATCCACTTGGAAGAAAAGAAAGACAAACCTCAAAACCTGCACATAAAAGTAAAAAAAGTATCACATTTGTTTTAAAGAGTTAAAATTTCGAAAAATACCCTGAAAATGTTACAATAACCACCATGGCAATATGCCGGTGAGGTAAAACTCCACTTAAAAATTTTTTTTAAAAAGCACAAAAATCCAAACCTGTAAACAAAAGAAGTCCAAAATTGAAGTAATTAAGCAGGAAAAGGGTTAAAGAATACAACATAGCCCTAAGATGCATGTTTACATACAATAGAAAGCATGGACATATGCTACAAGGTAAATCTACACTTGGAAGAAAGGAAAAAAAAAACCCATGAAAACCTGCACGCAAACATCTAAAAATCTATTCAAAGGTTTAAAATTTTTTGAAAAATGCACTGGCAAGATATCAATGTTATAATAACCGCCACTGCAATATGCAGGGAGGTCAACCTCACTTGAAACTGTTTTTTTTTATCACAACCTGTACATAAAATTAAGAAGCTGTAAGCCTAAGTCCAAAAGCTGTACATAAAAGTCCAAAATTGAAGTAATTCAGTAGGAAAAGGGTTAAATAATACAAACATAGCCCTAAGATGATGTTTACATACAATAGAAAGCATGGCCATATGCTGCAAGGTAAATCTCCACCAAAAAATCAAAACCTGTACACAAAAGTTCAAAATATTTGAGAGCGGACGCCGACATGAGGGCTATGCCATAGGCTCACACAACTAACGTTGGTAAGCCAAAAATCGATTTTAAAAAAAAAAAATCACCAACCCTGGACTCGAGATAACCACATTAAATTGAACATATTTCACAGTGTTAAACTCCGTTGACTGAGGTCCAGTAAAATTACCAGTCACACATACTTGGGCAGTAAACATGGCTCTCAGAGCCACGTTTACAACCAAAGTGAGTGCAACTGGTAATTTTTATTGTGACCTGAATCAATGGAGTGCAACCTTCACTTTCCCAGTATGAACTGGCGATTGCCGCAAGTACGCTCAATTCAAAGCTTTACATGTCACTTAACTTGTATATCCCATAAAGGGGTGTCTAGAGAGATTAAGAATACACATTGTGGTGGTTTTTCAACTTTACTGAATTGTATCATTGACATTATTTTATATTAACAATTGAATGATTGCAGTAGATAATAAAATGTGGTTTATGAATCGCCACAAAATGCTTGGCAACAATCGGTTGAACCGATGTTCCAGGAGAACTCTCAAGTTCTTAAGTTCAAGGGCAATAAGTCTGGAATAAACCAACTGAGAGGAATGGTATTGAAGTTTGATCTGTAAGTACCCACTAGGAAGCTACATACAAAAAAAATCATTTCAATATTTCTATCGATAGCTGAAAAAAGTGTGAAAACATGGGATGGAGGGATGAAAGAATGGACGAAACAGACAAATGGATGGACAGGCTGATCACTAAAGGGTACCTGCTGTAGACAACAGGGATCCAATTAACCTAGCCATGGACCATGAGGAAATTCACAAATTTGAAATGGACAACTGTGTATGCTTTGTTCTGAAAATTTTGTTTAGCAAATTTTAAATTAACACTACAACATACAGTAGCCACTAAGAATCCGGGTGGAGTTCCTTTTAACATTTTGGATGGTCGAATCTTAACCCCTTTCCAGATGACTGACCAACACATATTTATATCTCAATCTTAAAGAGGCTTAGCAATATCACTGGCCAGCATAGATTTGCCTAATTGAGGCTTTACACAGATACAAGTCATCACAGATTTTGAATATTGAGTAACACTTTAAAGGCTCTATAAAGTGATGTGTGTCAACTTAGGCACCAAATGTTTTGAGTTAAACTCTTTTCTATTTTATGATTTTTTCACACATGTAGCCCACCATGAATTAACCAGGTAACTGTGCATAGTAAATCGGTTAAATTTTACCCCATTCTGTAATAAATTTAATGTAAAAAGCGTCTTTTTGCTTATGTAATATTCAATACCCGTCCGGGACGACCCTCGTTGGGTCCTTGGGCAAGGCACATTATCCGGTTACCTGCATGGGGGCACGATGATGCCATGTACTAAGGGGTACTGCACGTGAATGGTGCACATGTCTTCAACCGGTGTAACCCTGCTTGAGAGGAGCTTATACAAAGTTACAATGTTGAGGAGCTGACAGTTGCTCGTCGATGCTCGGTGGTTCTCTCTGGGTACTCAGGCTTCCTCCACCTGTAAAACTGTCAGAATTAGACATTGTGCATAAGCATGTGACCTTAAACACCAATAAATAAATTAATAATTTGCTTACATAATAAACTGTGGTTACATACTACAAAAAACAAGGGTAATTTTCTTATTTTTTCAGTCATTTGCAGCCTGGTCCGAATCTGAATCAGCAGTACTGAAATCCATGCATTCATTTTCACTTTCAACTTCAGTGTCCATAACAGAGTCGTCCCAACTAAATAACTGTCCCCCACTTCATTTCCGATTCACTATCTAAAGACGATAAATCATCATCAGATTCCAATACACATTGCAAAACTTCATCTTCAGACAACTGCTTTTTCATAGATGCCAACATTTTAGCACAAAAGTTGGCAAGAAATGGCAGTCAGGGCCTCAGAAACAAAACAAAACCGGCGATAAATTATAAATAGAATGGCTTGCTTGGGAATTCCCACATGATGTAGTTTGGTGCTTAATTTATAAGATGAAAACAGTGAAGGAAGACTGACAACTCTGTGTGGAGAATGAGCAATCCACTGTGCGTAACTGGCTTATGAACGTAACAGGTTCACTGTGGATTCCCTCATGACATAGGTGGATGCTATAATTATAAGACGGATATGTCCGTCTAACACATTAGTATAAGGGTTACATGGGACGGATATATCCGTCATATGCAATTAAGTGGTTAAGGGGTAAGGTGATCCTATTTTGGTATGCTAACTCAGCTCCACATCTGCAGAAGTGATAGAAATTGCAAGTCAGTGGTCGTATGAATTTCCTTACATGTTTCATAAGGGGCACATTCAATATCCACCCCCCCCTCCCCCCCACACCCCTTGAAGGGTATACAAGTTATAGAAGCTAGATGTTCCTCTGAAAGGCCAGTTGGTGATATGTTCAAAAGATTTTCTAACAAGTTTTATTAATCATGAAATAAGAGGCAAAATGATCTACTTCCTAGCTTTACAGTATAAAACCCTGCAAACATACATACAAAACCTGGTATACTTGGAAACAAAAACACCTGAGACATGCTCCAACCAAGTTACTGTAGTATAGTTTTAAGCTTATATATTTTACAAGAATTTGCATACATGTCATGTAACTTCTATTTATACCTCTCCTTGGCCCAATACTTTGAGTATAGTGATGCAGCCCAGACTGCTTGGATTGGTCCAGTCCATGGTCCAAGGCTGACCAGACTGTGGACCAGACCATAAATTCTGTACAGCCTCTGACTGGTCCACACACCCTGGACCAGTATTTTCCATTCAGGTCCACATCTCCATGTACCAATTTGTTGCAAGAACGGTGTTAGAACTATGATATTATACATTTATCATCACACTTGTGACCAGGTGTATTCTAAGGTCAGCAAAATCAAAGCAACTATCAGGTGACATAGTGTCATATGTCAATAAGTCATGGGCTGGCATGTAGTTTGTTTTCTGAGTTTTTTATTTATTTATTTATTAAGGTTTAATGACACTTTAACAGCCAAGGTCATATCGTGTCGGTGACATTGTAACGCCGCACAGGCAAGGTTAGATTGGTTGAAGACATGCGCACCATCGACGTGCAGTACATCTTAGTACACAGCGTCATCATGACCCCATGTGGACAATCAGGGTTAAGTGCCATGCCCAAAGACACAACGCGGCGGTCCGAATCGATCGCTCAGACAGTCACCTATCCAAGGACTAACCGGGCTCTATGTTGCTTAACTTCGGTGATCTGATGAGAAACGGTTACCACAACGCCACCACGCCCCCTTTCTCTGAGTTCAAATACCATGCAAACTACATGCCACTCACTCTCAGAATGCAATGTGGTGTGCTCACATGCATGGGTGTTCCTTTACATCTGGATAAGAAAATGACAGGTGGTAACAGGACATATCTTCCAGTTGACATGTACTATGTAGCCTTGCAAACAATAGAATGTGATCAGCTTTCAAATTAATTCAAAGAATTAGAATGACCTTTTTTTTTTCTGCCCCAAATGTGCCCCTTCCTGCACCATTTTGTCACTGTGAGAATCACAGACCTAACTCAATTAATTTTGCCAGTGATATAATACCAGGAAAGTTTGAGTACCATGCCAAATTCATTATTGAGATTACATTCCATTTCTTTCGACAGGCATCTTCATCTACAACCTTCTCTTCGTGTTTGCATTCTTCTGAATTGTTCTAACGGCGCTCCTCATGAGTTGAGGGAATAAACAGCTGCGCCATGAGCGCATGATACACCTGTTATTAATTACAAGAGGCAAGCACACAATATGAGTATACATGTGTACTTGTCAGTTTTTTTTTATATTCTTGTACAATAATCACAACCAACAACATACTGTGTTCATTAATTTGGAAATAAATTATTTGAATTTCATGTATATATCTTATGTCTATAGAGATCATAACTTCAAGAAATGAGAGTGTCAATGACACTGTAGCTCAACTTGTTTAAGACATGTACATGTATCGTATGTGACACAACAATGACAAACATCTAGGTAATGACCTGACAACAAAGGTATATGCAAGTATTGTAACAGTCTGTGCATAAATGCTGACCGTAGAGTGTAACAAATATATAGGTAAAGTATTGTAAAGGTGGGGTGACAGTTAGATGCTAAACTAGAAAAGAAATCTTTCGAGTCCCAGAGTGGGTCTGACTGAACCCCAAAATATTTGTTCTCATAGCACAGTGATAATAAAGGCACCCCAAACCACTCGTTCCTGTCGCTAGGTGATAATAAAGGTTCGCCAAGACGTTTCCTGAAGATCAGTTCATAAATACAGCCTCTCGCCCGAGCCGTATTGACATGTGCACTTACTGTGTATAAGTAGCACTGAACAAATCAAAGTTCATCTAATTTGCATAATTTCTACACAAGAAGAAAAACCTGTATTATATGTGATGTATTCCATGTTACTAAACATTCCTACAAAAATTTATTCAAATCAGAACTTTCCTACAGAAGTTCTGTACAAAAAACTGACTGCACTAATTTTGGTACAAAATGGCTGCTGGTAGCCATCCTGAATTTTGGAGCGCATCCAAAAACACTCGTTCTCATCTCACAGTGATAACAAAGGCACCCAACAAGTTTCGTAAAGATCAGTTCATAAATACAGCCTCTAGCCTGAGCCATATAGAAGTTGTGTACAAAAAACTGATTGGACCTTATTTCGGTACAAAATGGCCACTGGCAGCCATCTTGAATTTTGGACCGCACTCAGAAACACTCGTTCTCATCCCAAGGTGATAACAAAGGTACCCAAGAAGTTTTGTGAAGATCGGTTCATAAATACAGCCTCTAGCCCGAGCCGTATTGACATGTGCACTTACTGTGTATAAGTAGCACTGAATAAATCAAAGTTCATCTAATTTGCAAAATTTCTGCTCAAGAAAAAAACCTGTATTATATGTGATGTATTCCATGTTACTAAACATTCCTACAAAAATTTATTCAAATCAGAAGTTCTGTACAAAAAACTGATTGCACTAATTTTGGTATAAAATGGCCGCTGGCAGCCATCTTGAATTTTGGACCGTACCAAAAAACACTCATTCTTGTCCCAAGGGGATAACAAAGGTACCCAAGAAGTTTCGTGAAGATCGGTTCATAAATACAGCCTCCAGCCCTAGCCATATTGACATGTGCACTGCCAGTGTTTCAGTAGCACTGAATAAATCAAAGTTCATCTAATTTGCATAATTTCTGAACGAGAAAAAAACCTGTATTATATGTGATGTATTCCATGTTACTAAACATTCACACAAAAATTTATTCAAATCAGAACTTTCATACAGAAGTTCTGTACAAAAAACTGATTGCACTAATTTTGGTACAAAATGGCTGCTGGTGACCATCTTGAATTTTGGACTGCACCCAAAAACACTCGTTCTCATCCCACGGTGATAACAAAGATACCCAAGAAGTTTTGTAAAGATCGGTTCATAAATACAGACTCTAGCCTGAGCCGTATAAAAGTTGTGTACAAAAAACTGATTGGACCTAATTTCGGTACAAAATGGCCACTGGCAGCCATCTCACATTTTGGACCGCACCCAGAAACACTCGTTCTCGTTCCAAGGTGATAACAAAGGTTCCCAAGAAGTTTCGTGAAGATCAGTTCATAAATACAGACTCTAGCCTGAGCCGTATTGACATGTGCATATACTGTGTATAAGTAGCACAAAATAAATCAAAGTTCACCTGATTTGCATAATGTCTGCATGAGAAAAAAACCTGTATGATATGTGATGTATTTCATATTACTAAACATTCAAAAAAATTTATTCAAATCAGAACTTTCATACAGAAGTTCTGTACAAAAAACTGATGGCACTAACTAAAGTACAAAATGGCTGCTGGTGGCCATCTTGAATTTCAGACCACACCCAAAACCACTCGTTCTCGTCCCACGGTGATAACAAAGGTACTCAAGAAGTTTCGTAAAGATCAGTTTATAAATACGGCCTCTATCCCGAGCCGTATTGGCATTTGCACTTACAGTGCTGAAAGTAACACTAAATAAATCAAAATTTAATTTGCATAATTTACAAACGAGAAAAACACCCGTATTATATGTGATGTATCCCATGGTACTAAACATTCATACAAAAATTTGTTCAAATCAAAGCTTTCATATGGAAGTTCTGTGCAAAAATCTGATTGCACCTAATTTTGTACAAAATGGCTGCCAGCAGCCATCTTGAATGTTGGACCGGACCCTAAAACACTTGTTCTCGTCCCATGATGATAACAAAGGTACCCGAGAAGTTTCGTAAAGATTGGTTCATAAATACGGCCTCTAGCCCGTGCCATATTGAATTGTTGACGGACGACTGGCCATGGCATAAGCACAAATTTGACTTACGTCATTGTTCAACATCTGAACTTTTAAGTAGTTTATATAATAGAATAATTCGATAATCATTACCATTGCAATCGTTACTTGCAACCAAAAAATCATGAAAATTGCTCAAAAGCATTTTCAAGTTATTGTCCGACATGTGGAAAATTGCCTATATTTTGACGAATAAAGTCCCATAACTGTGGAATGACAATTCCGATTGCAACACAGATCGAAAGGGAGATTTCTTCGATCAATAAAAACTTGCAACTGAAAAATCATGAAAATTGCTCTAAGCATTCTCAAGTTATTGTCCGACATGTGGAAAATTGCCTATATTTTGATGAATAAAGTCCCATAACTCTGGAATGACAAATCAAACAGCGACACAAATCGAAAGGGAGATTCCTTCTATTAACATATACTTGCAACTAAAAAATCTTAAAAATTGCTCGATGTATTTTCAAGTTATTGTTCGACATGTGGAAAATTGCTTATATTTTGACGAATAAAGTTCCATAACTCTGGAATGACATATCGGACAGCGACACAAATAGAAAGGGAGAGTCCTTCCATCAACATATACTTGCCACCAAAAAATCATGAAAATTGCTCAAAGTCCGACATGTGGAAAATTGCCTATATTTTGATTTATAAAGTTCCATAACTCTGGAATGACAAATCGGACAGCGACACAAATCAAAAGAGAGATTCCTTCTATCAACATATACTTGCAACCAAAAAATTATGAAAATTGCTCTTAGCATTTTCAAGTTATTGTTCGACATGTGGAAAATTGTTTCAATTTTGATGAAAAAAGTCCCACAACTCTGGAATGACATATCGGATGGCGACACAAATAGAAAGGGAGATTCCTTCCATCAACATATACTTGCCACCAAAAAATCATGAAAATTGCTCAAAGTCTGACATGTGGAAAATTGCCTATATTTTGATGAATAAAGTCCCATAACTCTGCAATGACAAATCGGACAGCGACACAAATCAAAAGGGAGCTTCCTTCCATCAACATATACTTTCCACCAAAAAATCACAAAAAAAATAGCTCGAAGCATTTTCGAGTTATTCTACCATGTGTGGGCAGATGAACGGACAGATGGACAGACAGATGGATGGATGGATGGACAGACAGCATTATACCATAATATGACCGTTTTTCCAAAACGGCATATAAAAACACATATAGCATTTCAATTTATTTCACACTATTCTGGATGAAATTGGTCTGTTATTAGAGTTATTAGTGGGTTGTCATCTTAGGCATTATGGTCGGCAGGTCAGGTGCACACTGTTTAAAGTCTGGAAAGTGATGTTTTTGATACACAAATTTTGAAATTTGATAATAAAATTCAAAACTGGAAGTTACCAAGATTTTCAGTAATACAAAACTAGGGAGTCCAAATATCAAAAGATTCTGACTGGTGGTTCTGGAGAAGAAGATTTTGAGAATATTACCAAATTTGCACTATGTTAAAATTTGCACCCACCACCCCCATGGGGAACACAAATATCAACCCAGGGACTTTATTTGAACAAATGGAATCTGAGCCCCCAAAGGATGCTGTATAACAAATATCAAAAGATTTTGATTGTATCTCAAGAAGCAGATTTTTAAAGATTATTCCACATATGGGACCAAGTTAAAATTTGGGCTCCAAAAGGGAGCCTAAATATTAACTCAAAGACTTGATTTTAACAAACTTAGATCTGACTTCCCTAAGGATGTTGTGTACCAAATATCAAAGGATTCTGACTGGTGGATCTGAAGAAGAAGATTTCCAAAGTTTATTCCGCATATTGCACCAAGTTAAAGTTTGGGCTCCCTTAAAGAGCCCAATTATTAACCAATGGACTTGAGTTGAACAAATTGAATCCAACCTCTGTAAGGATTATGTATGCCACATATTAACAAGAAGTAGATTTTTAAAGATTATCTCATACTGGACTAAGTTAAAATTTGGGCTGCAATAGGGACCCCAAATATTAACCCAGGGATATGATTTGAACAAACTCGGATCTGACCTCCCAAAGGATGCTATATACCAAATATCAAAAGATTCTGACTGGTGGAGCTGAAGCAGGCTGCAAGCCGAGAGGTCCTCAGTTCGAATCCCACCTGCGGCAACCGCGTTGTGTCCTTGGGCAAGACACTTCACCCCGATTGCCTACATGGGGGCACGATGACGCTGTGTACTGAGGCGTACTGCACGTCGATGGTGCACATGTCTTCAACCAATCTAACCCTGCCTGTGCTGCGGTGCAGAGTTCAGAGTTACGATGTTGGAGGGCTGACAGCTGCTCGTCATTGCTCAGTGGTTCTTTCCGGGTACTCCGGCTTCCTCCACCCGTAAAACTGTCACGGTCACGATTAGCCATTGTGCATAAGTATGTGACCTTAAACACCAATAAATAAATAAATAAATAAATGGTGGAGCTGAAGAAGAAGATTTTTAAAGATTATTCCTCATATTGCACTAAGTTAAAATTTGGGCTCCCTTAGAGCGCCCAAATATTAACCCAGACACTCAATTTCAACTGACTCCCCTAGAGATGTTGCATACCAAATATGAAAGCATTATGACTGGTGGATCTGAAGAAGAAGATTTTTAAAGAAATCTCCTAATACGGCACTAAGTTAAAATTCGGGCTACCATAGGGAGCCCCAAGATTCACCCAGGGACCCGATTTCAACACACTTGAATCTGACCCCCGTAGAGACACTGAAGATACCAAATATGAAATGATTCTAACTGGTGAATCTGGAGAAGATTCCCCATAGGAAGCCCAAATATTAACCCAGGGACTCAATTTGAACAAATTGGAATCTGATCCCCTTAGAAGATTTTTAAAGAAATTTCCTTATTTGCACAAAGTTAAACTTTGGGCTCCAACAAAGATCCCAAATATTAACCCAGGGACCCGGGTTGAACAAATTTGAATCTGACAAATCCCTCCCACCCTCGAGATGTTGTATACCAAATATGAAAGCATTCTGACTGGTGGATCTGAAGAAAAAGATTTTTCAAGATTATCCACCATATTGCACATAGGAAGCCCAAATATTAACCGAGGGACTTGATTTGAACAATCTTAAATCCGACCCTCATTAAAATGATGTATAACAAATATTAAAAGATTTTGACTAGTGGTTCTAAAGAAGATTTTTAAAGATTATTCCCCTTATTGTCCTAAGTTAAAAAAAAATGAGCTCCTGTATTGAGCCCAAATATGAACCAAGGGACATCATCTGGAGAATTTTTTTCAAAATGTTTGCAAATTTGCTGACTCAGCATTCTTTCAATGCTCCCCCCCCCTACAGAACACCCTGACACAACCAATGGCAATTTTTTTTACCATTCTATTCTACTGGTCCTAAGGGTGCCTTATAACAAATAACAGTTCTCTTTTCCATGTGGTTTGGCAAATATAGGGGCATTTAAAAATATTTCTAATTTTAGCTCCTGGGGTTCCCACGGGGAAACAGGAAAACATATTTTGGTGTAAGTCAAGTATGCATGAATCAATAATATCACATACCAAATTTAGTTCAAATCAGACCATCGATTTAGAAAATACAAATTTTGGTCAGGACCAAAGATCTTGCCCCTCCCATTACAAAGGCAGATATTGCTCTACAAACTTTGTTTGAACAAACTTGCTTTTATACCTCAAAAGGAAGCTACATACCAAATATCAAGTCATTGTACCCACTGGTTCATGAGAAGATTTTAACAAGAGCACCGCGTAGGGGGACAATATATGCCTGTTTTGTATTTTTGAAGGGTTTGGGTAAGGATGGGGGTGAGGGTGAAAATTGTTTGGACCAACCCCATATTCGAACTTGACCTGTATTTTGTTGTGATTAAACAACATACCAAGTTTGGAACCAATCGGAAAACAAATAATAAAAGTTATCATCCGGAAACCAAATATTTGAAGGATTCTATGTCCAACAGTTAGGCCATACTAAAGTTATAATCCGGAAAACACAAAATGCACAAATTCAAGATGAATAACTCTGGAAAGGTACATGCGATTTTGGCCGAAAGTGAACCTGAGCTGTGCTTTGTGGTCATAAACAAAATCTGAGAATTTGAAACAAATTAGTCAAGGCAAACTAAAGTTATTATCTGGAAACCACATAATTCACAAATTTGCAATCATTCAAGGGGAATAACTATGGAACGGTACATGCGATTATGGCCAAAGGTGAACTTGGGCTGTGCTTTGTGGTCAAAAACAAATTCTGAGAATTTGAAAAACATCGGTCAAGGCAAACTAAAGTTATCATCCAGAAACCACAAAATCCACAAATTTGCAATCATTCAAGGGGACTAACTCTGGAAAGGTATATGCGATTGTGGTCAAAAGTGAACTCGAGCTGTATTTTGTGGTCAAAAACAAAAAACTGAAAATTTGAAATAAATCGGTCAAGACAAACTAAAGTTATCGTCCGGAAACAAAAAGTTGGGCTAAATTCCCATAAATAAAGGGCCATAACTCTACTGCAAATGGGCCGCTAGAAACAGAAATCGAACCCATCCTGTACTTTGTCATACTAAATCCACATGCCAAATTTAACTCAGCTCAATCCAATACAACTAAAAATTATCGTCTGGAAATGAAATGTGTCCATAGACGGACAGACAGACAGACCATTCACATAATACATCCCGTTTTTCAAATGGGTGTATAAAATCAACATCTGAAAAATTTGGTGTCAATCCGTCAAGGCGTTCGGCTTTAAATGAACGGAAACCAATTTTTTTTCAAAAATTGTGGTTTCAAAGGGCCATAACTCTGCAGCGGATGGACTGAGAAACACCAATATCGAACTTGACCTGTATTTTATTGCTACAAACAACATCTCAAAGTTTGATGTCGATCCGTCAAGGCGTTCGACTTTAAATGAACGGAAACCAATTTTTTTTAGAAAAATTGTGTTTTCAAAGGGCCATAACTCTGCAGCGGATGGACTGAGAAACACCAATATCGAACTTGACCTGTATTTTATTACTAAAAACAACTTCTGAAAGTTTGATGTCGATCTGTCAAGGCGTTCGACTTTAAATGAACGGAAACCAATTTTTTTAGAAAAATTGTGTTTTCAAAGGTCCATATCTCTGCAGCAGATGGACTGAGAAACACCAATATCGAACTTGACCTGTATTTTAATGCTAAAAACAACTTCTGAAAGTTTGATGTCGATCCGTCAAGGCGTTCGACTTTAAATGAACAGAAACCAATTTTTTTAGAAAAATTGTGTTTTCAAAGGGCCATAACTCTGCAGCGGATGGACTGAGAAACACCAATATCGAACTTGACCTGTATTTTATTACTAAAAACAACTTCTGAAAGTTTGATGTTGTTCCGTTAAGGCGTTCGACTTTAAATGAACAGAAACCAAATTGTTTACAGACAGACAGACGGACAGACCGATAACATAATACGACCGTTTTTTAAACAGGCGTATAAAAACAGATTGGAGAATTTTCCCCACCTCCTCCAGATGGGGCTAGGCAAGTTGATTTGATAAAAAACAACAAGTGCACCGCCAGCGGTGGATCAATATACAGCTGCCTATGAAGAAATTGCACTTGTGAAGAAATTTTTAGTTGAACAAAAGGTCAATAATTCCTTCAAAAGTAATTGTACATTCCTGGCTTACGACCCATTAAACTTGAATAAATTGTTTTCAATTCTCCACCCAATGTATTGGGTGGAGAATCAAAAGTCAGCAAAACTTCCAGATGGTTGCCATGGCAGCCGTATTGGACATGGCAGAATGCTGGTTATCGAAAGGAACTATCCTCTAGTCTTGACTTATCAACCATAAAAAACAGTATCTGTTAGATGTATTGTTTTCAAGTTATAGCATGGACAAATAAAAGTTGACGGACGGAGGGACAGACGGACATGGACAGACGGACGGACATTGATGCTGGCTATTGAAAGGAACCATCCTCTAGTCATGACTAATCAACCATAAAAAAACAGTATCTGTTGGATTATCAAATGGACAATCAAAAGTCCCTGAAAATCCAAGATGGCTGCCATGCCTGCCATACTGGACATGCCAGAATACTGGATATCGAAAGGAACCATCCTCTAGTCATGATTAATCAACTATAAAAAAGAAGCATCTGTTGGATTTATAGTTTTCAAGTTATCATGTGGACAATCAAAAGACCCTGAAAATCCAAGATGGCTGCGGTGGTAGCCATATTGGATATGCCAGAATGCTGGTTACCATCCTCTAGTCATGACTAATCAACCATAAAAAACAGTATCTGTTGGATGTATTGTTTTCAAGTTATCACGTGGACAAACAAAAGATAATGGACGGATGGATAGACAGACAGACAGATGGACATTGCCATACCATAATACGGCCTGCTCGTATGAGTGTCTGTATAAAAAAATGTGATATCAGAACAAACTATCAACTCAAATTAAACTAAAATTGGTTCAGCGGTTTAGGAGGGAAAGGTGCAAACACCATGTTCACGGACGACAGACGACGGACAGTGAGTGATCACTTTCACTCATCCTGACTTTCAGTCAGGAGAGCTAATAGAAAGGCTGACACACTTGGTGTCACTTAAGTAAAAATTTGAATCAGAGTTACCCACCTTGAAATGTTGCACTCAAAAATGATGCAAACTCCTAAAATTAAAGAACCTCAGTGAGCACGCTCACATACCCCATGCGCCCCGATATTTCAAGCTCTAAACATTTTTTAAAAATAAACATAGATTCTAGGAATACTGCAGAAAACAGTGTTCTGTAGTTTCAATGGTATTGAAAGAATTCAAGCAGAGAAAAAGCCCGGAAAACTGTAATTTTGATGAACTTTTCAAAGTCTATGGGGCCGTAATTTTGGTAAAAATCAGTGGAGCGGAACAAAACCCAAACTTGTTCTGTAGGCTACCATGTTAGACTAACATATCAAAAATCAGCTCAATATCTGGAAGCGTGTAGGAAAAAAGTTCGGAAAACTGTAATTTTGATGAACTTTTTAAAGTTCAAGGGCCGGTAAACATCAGTGGAGCAGAACAAAATGCAAACTTGATCTGTAGGCCACCATGTCAGACTAACATACCAAACATCAGCTCAATATCTGGAAGCATGTAGAAAAAAAGTCCGGAAAACTGTAATTTTAATGCATTTTTCAGAGTCCAAGGGTCGTAATTTCGGTAAAAATCAGTGGAGCGGAACAAAACGCAAACTGGTTCTGTAGGCCACTATGTTAGACTAACATACCAAAAATCATCTCAATATCTGGTAGCATGTAGGAAAAAAGTCTGCAAAACTGTAATTTTGATGAACTTTTCAAAGTTCAAGGGCCGTAATTTCGGTAAAAATCAGTGGAGCGGAACAAAATGCAAACTTGATCTGTAGGCCACCATGTTAGACTAACATACCCAAAAACAGCTCAATATCTGGAAGCGTGTACAAAAAAAGTCTGGAAAATTGTAATTTTGATGAACTTTTCAGAGTCCAAGGGCTGTAATTTCGGTAAAAATCAGTTGAGCAGAAAAAAATGCAAACTTGATCTGTAGGCCACCATGTTAGACTCACATACCAAAAATCAGCTCAATATCTGGAAGCGTGTAGAAAAAAAGTCCGGAAAACTTTAATTTTGATGAATTTTTTAGAGTCCAAGGGCCGTAATTTCGGTAAAAATCAGTGGAGCGGAACAAAATGCAAACTTGATCTGTAGGCCACCATGTTAAACTAACATACCAAAAATCAGCTCAATATCTGGAAGCGTGTAGAAAAAAAGTCCGGAAAACTGTAATTTTGATGAATTTTTCAGAGTCCAAGGGCCGTAATTTCGGTAAAAATCAGTGGAGCGGAAAAAAATGCAAACTTGATCTGTAGGCCACCATGTTAGACTCACATACCAAAAATCAGCTCAATATCTGGAAGCGTGTAGAAAAAAAGTCCGGAAAGCTGTAATTTTGATGAATTTTTCAGAGTCCAAGGGCCGTAATTTCGGTAAAAATCAGTGGAGCGGAAAAACTGCAAACTTGATCTGTAGGCCACCATGTTAGACTCACATACCAAAAATCAGCTCAATATCTGGAAGCGTGTAGAAAAAAAAGTCCGGAAAACAAGTAGGACTGACTGACGGACTGACAGACGGATGGATCAGTCAAAAACATTATACCCCAGCAACTTCGTTGCGTGAGGTATAATAAACAGCCTTGGGAAATATGTTGTTTCAATAAACATTTGAAGAATTCTACTGACATCTTGCATTATTGTTGAATATTCCAGATAAATAAAGAGGGTGATTTGATGATTTTTTTAACCTAGAAAATACAATTGATTGTTGGCGTGTTTTTGTTGGGAATTCCTTGAAAAATATGTGCATGTGACCGGTACTTCTCTTCCTGTTAGTTTATTTGAATGCCAAAATGAAAGTGTTGTGATCATATTGTTTTTCACCTGAATGTTATAATTGCCATCTATGGGAAAATATTTAGTTCTGTGATACTGCGTAAACCTGATATTTTATCTGAAAATAATATCACTGTCAGGCAATCTAACCAGAAGTGAGCAAAATAAGTTGAAAAGAAATAAACAATTACTCTAAATGTATATTATAACATTAGCGATAACCTACATAATATACTGAAATTTAGCATAATGATGACTGTTGAGGATGTAATCAAGTATAAAAAATAAACCAGAGGCTTAAGTGAGCCGAAAACGCTCACCTGACGCAAGTTGTCAAAAGAGATAAGTGTATCAGTATCAAGAGCAATTTTTTGATTTGCTATGACACAACCAAAGGCAACTTTTTTGGCCATTCAGTTCTGCTGGTCCAAGGAAAGCTTCCCAGCAAGCTCTGTTTTGTGAAGTATTAATAAACAACAACCGAACAATATGTTTGTTTTGTTTCAACTACTGTGGTTCTCTCTACCCACCCCCCCCCCCACCCCCCCCCCCCCCCCAAAAAAAAGAAAAAAGCATATATGAAATACTTATGACCCAGTTATATACTACATGACAAATTGGTTCACATCTGCCCATTGGATCTGAAAATATAAATTTTGAGTGTAGCCCAAATTTTGACTTGTTGAGTTTCTTTGAAAAAAGTTAATCTGCATCACTAAAGTAAGTTCCAAAGAAGTAATCTAAGCATTAATGCAAGTGTCTTATAAAAAGGATTTTTATAGCATTTTAGGCTTATGGAGCATTAACCCCCACCCTAAGGGAAAGAGTATTTTTTTGGGGGGGGGGGGGGGGGATCAGAAGAGTAAATTCCACCAGCCTGAAGATGGCAGCAGCTTCATTTAAACAAAGGAGAAAATGTTTACTCCAAAGATGGCCTGTGCCATAAATAAATGAATTTGGCCCAGTGGCTTTAGAGAATAGACACATTTCAAACTAGAGAAACAGAATTTTACTGCCACCAGTAAATTCAAGTCTGAGGGAAAATGGTTCAAGCATCAAAAATAAATAAAACAGAAAGAGAATTTATGGAGGCTTATTTTTGGGGGTAAAATATTTTAAAGAAATCAGAAACAGGTTTTCGTTAACAGTATTACATGAAACAAAATCTTTGGAACCCACACTGAAGTCTTTATAGGGTTAAATTAAAGATATTCATACAGGAATCAGAGAAATTTTTTTCAAGAAACCAGAAAAAACATATGTGCACAGCACTGAAATGGTTTGATCAAGGTATCAATAAAATCTTTGAAGCCCACATTGAAGTCTTGAGAGGGTTAAAATTAAAGACATTCATACAGGAATCAGATAAATGTTTCCAAGTAACCAGACAAAAAACATGTGCACAGCATTGAAAGGGTTCAACATGAAATAAAATCTTTGGAAAACACACTGAAGTCATGAGAGGGTTAAATGTTCATACAGGAAAAAACCCAGAGGAGACCCTTATTTTTTACATAACCATCAACTTGAAACTGTGGAAGAAAGTAAATACCTAGGCATTACAATTCAGGATGATCTAAATTGGTGCACTCATATTAACAACATAACAGCTAAAGCTAATCGGACTCTTGGATTTCTGCACCGTAATATGAGACAATGCTCCAGACCCGTCAAAGCATTAACTAAAAAAACTCTAGTAAGACCACTATTGGAATATTCTTGTCCTGTTTGGTCTCCCCATAAGCTAGGTCAATCCGATCAAATTGAACAGATTCAGAGAAGTGCAGCACCTTATGTATACTGCAACTATTTTGATCGAACTCCTGGGTGTATTACAAAATTCTTAAATGATCTAAAATGGGAACCATTACTAAGCCGGAGAAATAAAGCCAGAGTTGCATTACTTTATAAGATCAACAATAACATCGTTGAAGGCTCTAAACATATTATAAACCAATCAGACATCTGAACTAGGGGCAAACACAATTTCAATCAAATACCAGCAACTACAGGCACATTTAAATATTCACTTTTTCCACATACCATTGTAACATGGAATGCTGTTGTTTCAGAAACGGCTTCCCTTTCTCAAGATCTAAATCAATTTAAAACAACTCGAGCCAATCTGCCTAATGGAAGTCCAGTATAGTCCAAATATAAAATATTAACTATGCTTTAATATAATGCTGACATCCATATATTTGAAATTTTTTTTCACATTTTTTTTCTAAGTACCATATGTAAATATACACACCATCTAAGCCAGTGGAGTCTTACTCTCTAATGCATAGGCAACAGAGATTATCCACGTATTTGAAAGAAGAAGATCAATTTTTTTTAAGGAACCAGAAAAAAACACATGTGCACTGCATTGAAAGGGTTCAACATGAAATAAAATCTTTGGAAAACACTCTGAAGTCATGAGAGGGATAAATCAAAGATATTCATACAAGAATCAGAGCAGTTCGTGGTCACTCCTTCAAGACTATTCTATATCAACATATAAGGATATTTTATCACAACCAATATTTTATAATAAAAGTATCAAATTAAATAATGCATGCTATCATTTAGAAAAATGGTTTGCAGCTGGTGTGTTTTTTATAAACGATATTGTAGATTCTAACAGAAATTTCTTAACACATGGAGCATTTAAAACCAAATACAACTTAGATATCCCATTCACTACATATTTGGGATTGATAAATGCAATACCCCAAAACTGGAAAAAAATAATCCAAGAATGTACACAAAAAATTGATGTTGTAGAGAATGCATTAGTATCCCGCTTAAAGTCAACTGCCAAAGTTAATAAAGATTTTACGGCCTTTTCCTGAACAGGATAGCTGTACCTGCAAGAAAATCCGAAGCAAAATGGTGCGACGAGCTTAGATATGATATAAGCACAGACGAATGGCAATATGTATACAAGACAACATTTACTTCTACCAGCGACACATATTTACAGACACTACAGTTCAAAATAAATCACCGTATATTATACACCAATTCTAAACTATTTCGTAGTGGTCTTTCAGAAACTCGGCTCTGCCGCTTTTGTTTTAATTCAAAAGAATCAATAACACATCTCTTTTACGATTGTTCACATTCAAAAACAATTTTACTTCAACTCATAGAAAAGATTAATACTGTTTGTAATTCAAATGTTCAGGTTAGCCCTAAGGAAGTAATATTAGGAATGCAAACAGAAGCTCAGTTATCCGACATACTGTGTACATGTTTACAAATTTTTAAAAAATATATATTTTCATGTAGTCTTGAAAACCGGCTACCCAACTACACCGCATATACAGAAGTTTTAAAGAATTACAGAACTATCGATATATACTCACTCTATTTATACTCGTTCGGCAAGGCAAACAAAATCAAACTGAGATGGGAAACAATATCTAAAATATTTAGCTAAATTTAAGTGTCTTCTATAACCACATAAGCCCATGTTGAATTTCGATTGGAAGTATTCTTTACACATTGTATTTTTGTTTTGTATATATATATATATATATATATATATATATATATAGTGTGTGTGTTTGAATTAATTTACTGTGAAAACTGTAAATAAAAAAAAAAAAAAAAGAAAAAAAAAAAAAGAATCAGAGCAGTTCTTTTCCAATGAAACAGAAAAAAACATATATGTGCACCGCATTGTAATGGTTCGGCATGAAATGAAAGTGTCAATGACACAAAAGCTCAACTTGACAAACATGAACTTGGTAAGTTAAAAGTGAAATGGCAAAATTAAAGATCATTGGTACCAATGTTATTTGGTGAAATTTAAACATAATAGCATTGTGTGTGCACAACGTTAGAGTAATCCATGCATTTTTAAATGTAATCTGTAAGGCTGGCTGAAGGAAGAATGTTGATACACAAATGCAGTCAGTTCAGAGGTTATTGTAAACAGCAACTTTTTTCACAGAAATGAATGCCAATCAATAGCTCTTATCTGAAGGTCCTGCCTTATGACCACACCAAGTTCAAAAACAATCCTAAGATAAATGTGCACTGTAGGCCATGTCAAAGAAGAATGTTGATGCACAAATGCAATAAATTCAAAGATTGTTGCTAACAACAACAGTTTTTGATGGAAATGAAAAGAAAGTTAAAAAATTTATAGTAATTTATATATTTTTTATACTTACCAATGACCCAGACTTAGCTGGTGCTAACTCTAAAATATTAAGGGCCAAACGCAAATTTTCCCCCCCAATCCCCAAAATTTGCATCTAAAACCGAAAATTACATGTCCTATATGGTCCTCCATACTTTTACCCCACTGCGCATGCAGCCAAAAGTCATTCTTACAACCAGTGCCTGGTAAGCGTTATGTCCTCAGCGGGGAGGAATGAGTTCCCAACTCATGGGAGGGCCATCCCCGTCTGGGTCATTGGTAAGTATAAAAAATATATAAATTACTATAAATTTTTTAACATTTTTATACTGTACCAATGACCCAGACTTAGCTGAATAGCAAAAAGGTTGGAGGGCCTAGGACATAAGGAAAATCCAATAGACTCAATTACCTATAACAGACCTATCCCCTTAAGGAGAAAAGGAGAGATAGTCTTACATGTATCTTTCTTATTTGTAACAAAAAAGAAAGACACAATACTATTCTGTAATTGAGTACAATAACATCAGTGATCTCTATAAACATCTAGTATAACCCTTTATACTAATATTTTTTAAGGAAAGCCAACAAATGCGGGAGTCTAGAGAAATGAGACTCTATATAATCATTTAACAATGTTCGAGGATTGTATATTAATGCTCAATTAATCACGTGATATATACGAATACTTCACACCAATAAACACTTAAAAAAATATTACACAGATGAGTAAACATAGGCTTAACCCTAAAATCATCTCGGAACCGACACGGAATTACTAAGTCCAAGGGAGGTATTCCCTTACTTTACATTATAAAGCAGGGAATGCTTTATAATGTAAAGTAAGGGAATACCTCCCCCCCCCCCCCTTTCCCTTGCCCTGGATCAAATACTCCAGAGCAAAGAGGGCAGCAGGACAGAGTCACAGCCGGAACCGAAAGCCTATACACATGTAGTTGCCACTATTTAGTAGACGACCTTAAGAGTAAAAAATAGCAGACCTAGATCTGCAGAAAAGGACTCAATATTCTCAGATACAAAATCGTGAAAATGGAGGGCTAACACTAATATGCAGCCCTCATTAAATCTGTAATAACCATATTAATAGCTTAAGCCCATGAAGTAGAAGAACTCTTACTTCATGAGCTTAAACTAAAACACAGACTACTGAATAAAGAAATAATCATAAGCAGAACTGACTGTAGATTGAATCCATCTGACCATAGAATGGACCGAAATGTGGAGGAAGCTTCCATGGCATGTCCCACAACAGACGCCTGAGTAAATAGTCCACAGTCTTGTGGAGCTAGAGAAGCAACCAACAGAAATTGCATTGAAATAATGACACTAGAGAAAAATCTGTTGAATCAACAACGCTGTAAGATACGCATATCTTATTATTCCGTCTAACAAGATCGATAGAGCGTTTATTGCAAATGCTCGAAGATCCAACTTAATGACACATACTTCTGCAACTAATTGTTGAGATGCGTTGCGAATAAGTCGATCATCGGCCGCTCACAATGGTAGCAATCTGATAGAAAACTCGTTTGTTGAAAGCCGATTCTGGCGGTAACAAACGGCCCCTCCATGAAGGGAGTCTGCTAATACGTTCAGACGACCCGGAATATAACGGACTGATAGGAGAACTTGATGTTCTAGTAGCAACCGAAAGATTCATTCCGTTAACATGAATAACAGGATCGAATGAGTGCCTCTATAATTCCGAAAATACGCTAATACCATCGAATTGTCGGACAGAATTAGCATATGAACATTCTGAATTACGTTATCCAATAACGTAGCGCAAGCCAAAATGACATCATACTTGATGTTTGAGTGCTTGATAAGGAACTACGGAATCAAAAGACCCTGGCACTTCAATCCGTTGGGCTCAATGAAAACGACCCAACCTGTTTACTGGCATCCGTCAAGACTGTAAAACTCGGATCCGGCAGTTGCAGTGGAACTACATGAGTTAAGCCCAGAAAACTTGCCCAAGTCTGAATCTCTTATTCACTTGATTAGACAAGATGATGTCCGTATCGAGCGAAAGAATCTTCACCCTCCAATACTGAATTAAAGAAATTTGGAGAGGACCAATGCGTAACCGCCCCATCGGAATAAAATCGCAGCAGTCCTGCCTAAACGTATCAGTCTCATAAGATCTCTCGCTGAGACTTGTCTGAGCGAAGACAATAGTGAGCACAACAACTGAATAATTTTGTTCTGGGTAACGGCAGACGAACGAAAAAGTTGTGCATTACGAAGCTCATCCCCCGGTGGGTGAATGACTTGGATGATACCAGATCCGACTTCTCGTTTACTTAAGAAACCCGAGACGTCGAAGCAGTAGAAGCAGATTCTGCACATAGTTCTGAAGTGTTAACTCATTGCCGTACCTGTATGAATGTTGTCCAGGTAGGCCGACATTATCGCAGACAAATAAATTCGGAAATGAGTCATTACCGAGTCCGTTATTCGAGTGAAGATGGAAGTATATTGCTCGGAACTGATATACGACTCCTATGATAAGGAAGCGAAGATACTTTCTGACATCTGATGTACCATTTCGTGAAAGTACGTATCTTGAGATCTACGCATGTAGCATAATCGTAGACTCGAATACTCGCTCTGACCGATCGGGTGGACTCCATATATAAACTTGGAACCACGATCAGCTTGTTATCCAGTTCTGAATAATGAGTGAAAGGAATGAGCCGTCTGGTTTTTGGAACCAGAAAAGGATGGTTGTAGAAACCTGGAAATTCCTGGATTTCTACTAGCTCCATCGCGATCATTCCAGAAGAGACTAGACTTCTGATGGAAGCAAGCCTCTATCCTACTGACTTGGTGGAAGCTGAGTCCATCTTGGACTCCGAGTTGACAGAGGATTTCGTTTGAGGAACAATTTAGTCCTTTCAAAATCACCTCTTGAATCCAAGGGACGTCCGTAATCTATTCCCAAATAATTGAGAAACTCGACCGTCTTCCGCACACTAGTACACGATAGAGGTTAAAACCATTACCTCCTGATCATGCGAGGCTTGCGGAAGAAGCCATGTCCTCCACGGTCCGCACTTTGCCCCGTCGACCTAGGGACATCTGACCGTAATTACGGCCCCTATTTGAGTCGCTACCCTGACGGTCTCTAGAATAAGACCTAGAAGATGCATAGGAACCTTATAGGAACTTCCCTTGGACGTATTCGTCCCAGAAGTGCCTGTCCTACTCTTCCCTGCTGAATCCGACTATATGGAAGTGAATTTTAATAGCAGAGAGTCTAAAGCTTTCTTAGTTAACTGATCACAGACTGCAGAAAGCTTGCTGTTGAAGAAAACTCTCCGGAGACGGGAGCGACTCTGAGAGAGTTTTTCACCTTACTATCTTCATGCGTGGATGTAGCCAGGACCATGTCACGTCTAACCAACTCCATATTGCCACTAAAGGACGGAGTTTTACATGAGGCCCTTGAAAGAACTCTTAAGGAGATTGTGCATCCTAGAATTCTTTTTCCTTGCGACGTAATGATAACGTTCTGGTAAGGTGATCTGCATACGATGATGCGTCTAAGCAGACCCTGCTAGATGATATTGTTATTTCCAACATCGTGGTTGGAATTGACAGAGACGACAGTAAAAAACAATACTAGGTCCTGACCTGGTCGTCTAGATGCAGAGAACTCTCAGAATGCTCTGTCCTGCCGTTTCAAAATATTTGTTGAATTGATGAAAGGCAGATGTAGAACATATTGCCAATAAGAAACCTGATCTGCCCATTCAGGTAGCAAGTTAAATAATATAGCATCATTCAACAGATCAAATGTCCGTGAGACATATCTGGACTATGTCGGAAACTGAGGGATGATGAGCCTAAACCGATTAAGAATTCTGTGTCCAGTGGCGCTATCAGTCTCTTATCCGGCGACGCAGCATTTTGGTCCGGAGGAACAACGTCAGATGACAATGTCGGATGCACTCTACGGCAATTATGTTGTTCCGAAAAGGGAAAATACAACTCATCCGTATCCCTTTCGCCATCCTGTCGGACCACTTGTAATTCTTGGTTGTCCGTGTCTGAACCTGCAGCGGAACTAACCAACCCAGCTTCCTCGGATAATACCTGATCGGACAGAGTTACTGTCGGTTGCTGGGATGCTGCGACAATTGTGCTATCAGCGATAGCATGTCCGTAACAGAGGCCTGTGGAGCTGCGGTCTTATAGGATTCAGCCGCTGGAAGCTCCTTGGACATTCATTCTTGCATATATCTAATATGTGAACGTCCGGAGTATGAAGGCCTCGTATCCTTGGCTACCGTATGGCATGACCTGGTCGCCATAGAATCCCTGGTCGACGATGTTGGTTGAATATCACAGGTCACGTAGCCAAGGTCGGTCGCAAGTGCTGCCGTGAGGATGAGGAAGCCGAAAGAGCAGTCTCTCCGGACTGTCTATATAACGGAGCGTCCCGAACAGTGGACGTATGCTCCGACTGAGCAACATTTTGTACCACAACATCTGGGCCCAGATGTTGTAATACGAGAGAGGAACCTCTCTCGCTCGCAGCCCGATGGACCTGGATGAGCTAGGAACCGGACTAATAGGCTTCCTCTGTACCATCCTCGTATCCATTGTCACTGGGTGTGCACATTGTATTTTATAGTGCTCACATCACCCAAATCTCCTTCCTGGACCGCAACGGACGAACCCGGGTGCTGAGCCATTCGGTGAATGGTCGCGACACCGGGCGAGCTGGCGGACGCCAACGCCATCGATCCTACTTGGGACCTCTTAGGCAATTGACATATCTGTATGAGCACTTTACCGCTAGCTGTTCATTTGACTGTGACAACGGAAGCACACTTACAAAGACTTCACAGTAACAATACCTAGTTCATGTTACCCTATGAGACCTGTGGAGCCGTGGTCCTACGTGAAATATCCGCTGGAAGCTCCCGGGACGTTCATTCCTGCATTTATATAATATGCAAACGTCCCGACTGCAAAGGTCTCGTATCCTTGGCTAGCAGATGGAGTGACCTGGTCGACGTGTATTCCTTGGTCGGCGAAGTAGGAGCACCAGGGACGTTCAGTCCTGCATTTATATATGCGAATGTCCCCTGGTCACATAGCCAAGGTGCGGTCGTGTGTGTTGACGAGGATGAGGAAGCCAATATAGCAGCTGCGTCGGACTGTCATGCGATGGAGCGTCATGAGCAGGAGGAGTGGATGTAAGCTCCGACTAAGCGAACAACATACAACAACATCGCGGCACAGATGTTGATGCAAGAGAGAGGGGGCCTCTCTCGCTCGCGGTCCGGGGGACCTGGACGAGCTAGCTACCGGACGAACAGGCTTCCTCCATACTATCCTCAGATCCGTCATTGCTGGGTGTTCACATCTGAAGTTTTATAGTGCTCGCATCACCCAATCTGCTTCCCTGGACCGCAACGGACTAACCCGGGTGCTGTACCATTCTTTCCTGGTGAATGGACGCGGCACTGGGCGGACTAGTGGGCGACAATGCCTTTGATAGAACTAGCTAACTCCCAGCAATTGTCGTAATACCTTGAGCACTTCCCGCTAGCCCTACTATTGCAACGATGGAGACATACTTATTGAAGACATCACGGAAACATCACTCTGAATTCTGAAAAAGAAACTGATAGTATATAGTGACCCTACGGAGAGAGACCGTAATGGACCCCTCACCGCTAATAAAATACCGTGACACCCGTCTCCAACAATGTCATATCAATCAACACACACAGAGCAAGAATTAATGCGACTACATTGACTATAAGAAACACAATGAACTTGTGAATTAGTGGAAGATATTCTCGCATTACGAATGAAGAATATTTTTTCCAACCAGAAAAAATATACACCGTCATATTACTCGCACTAACCCTTGAAATAAATATACATATATATTATAATTCATTATAACATTTCAAAAGAAAATAATTTTCAAAAAAAAAAATTTTTGAACAAATTTTCAGAAGAGCCCAAGTTCCCAATGGGAACCTTGAGCCCAAAGGATCCCAAAAAAGCCTAAATGTGGACAAAATTTTTTAAGGATTTTGAAAAATTAATGTAACACTTACGGACAATATTAATGTATCTTGCTATGAACTAAATTAAGCAGAAGACAAGTAATCACTGTCAGAAGTAACAGTTGTCAACATAAGCAAAAGTGTCAACAAACCGGAAACATGACTCCAGGCACTGAAACAAACATAGCCCGAAATCAGTTACCAATTTAAACACTATCTGATGCAAAACAGAGGCTTCCAGAGAAGAAACTGTAGAACATCAGATGGTAGATGCAGACCAAAATGCCTAAACACCCCTGGGGTGAGGACGTAAACATGGGGAAAAAACACAAAATAATTCTGTTACCAAGCCAAAACTCCCAAGAAATTTTAGTAATAAACATTACAAAAAATAAGCCAAAAGCATGGGAGAATAGCTAGGGGGGAATAAAGGAAAGGGAGAGAGGAAACACTGATTAAACAATGGAACATTCATAGCAAGAATGACCACAACAAGGTCATGCCTCGAAAATAGGTAACATGAATAATTTCGTAAAATAATTATAAGTTACAGCCCTGAACATTTGTTTCCACTGTTTTTTCCTCTCCACCTTCTATTTCCATCATATATCCACCATTTCTCTCATAATTATGCGTCTGGCATCATTTAAACTGAGATTTACAAGCACAAATATCAGTCAGTCGTAACTGAATTGAGGGCCAAACAAAGAATGACTTTTGGCGGCAATTTCGAGACCTCCTTGACACTGCGCATGCGCAGTGGGGTAAAAGTATGGAGGACCATATAGGACATGTAATTTTCGGTTTTAGATGCAAATTTTGGGTATTGGGGGGGGTAACATTTGCGTTTGGCCCTTAATATTTTAGAGTTAGCACCAGCTAAGTCTGAGTCATTGGTACAGTATAAAAATATCAATAGCTCCTATCTTTATCACCCTGCATAAGCATACAAAGTTTCAAAACAACCTGATAATGAATGTGCCCTCTGACGCATGCCAAAGGAAGATGTTAATGCACAATGCACTAAGTTTGAAGGTCACTGCTTGTGGCAATGTTTTTTTTCTTTTTTATGGAAATTCATAAATATACCCTGCAGAGTGTAAAAGGGATAAGTTGCTGCACAAATACATTAAGTTCAAAGGCTGGTGATAACAACAATAATTTTTTATGGAAATGAAAAAAAGCAATAGCTCACATCTAGAGGTCACCCCAAACACACATACCAAGTTTCAAAGTGATCCGATCATAAATGTGCCCTGTAGGGCGTGTAGAAGGGAAATATTGAGTTCTAACTAAACTAAGTTCAAAGGTCAGCAGCAACATTTTTTGACAGAAATTGAAGAAAATTGATAGCTCCTGTCTAGAGGTTACCCCAAATAAGCATACCAAGTTTCAAACCGATCTGATCATAAATGTGCCCTGTAGGGTGTGCCAAAGGAATATATTGATGCCTGACTAAACTAAGTTCAAAGGTCATTGACAGCAGCAAGATTTTTTGACAGAAATGTAAGAAAATCAATAGCTCCCATCTAGAGGTCACCCCAAAGAAGCATGCCAGTTTTCAAAGCAATTAGATCAGAAATGTGCCCAGTAGGGTGTGCCAAAGAGAAATATTGAGGTCTAACTAAACTAAGTTCTAAGAATGTTGCCAGCGGCAACGTCTTTTGATGGAAATAGAAGAAAATCCATAGTTCCCATCTAGAGGTCACCCCAAACAATCATACCAAGTTTCAAAGCGATCCAGTCAAAAATGTGTACTGCAGGTTGTGCCAAAGGGAAATATTGATGCATAACTGCACTAAGTTCATCGAAGGTTGTTGCCAGCGGCAACATTTTTTGATGGAAATCGAAGAAAATCCATAGCTCCCATCTAGAGGTCACCCCAAACAAACATACCAGGTTTCAATCTGATGATAAATGTGCCCTATAGGGTGTGCCAAAGGGAAATATTGAGGTCTGACCAAACTAAGTTCAAAGAACGTTGCCAGCAGCAACATTTTTTGACAGAAATGGAAGAAAATCGATAGCTCCCACCTAGAGGTCACCCCAAACAAGCATACCAAGTTTCAAAGCGATCTGATCATAAATGCGACCTGTGTGGTGTGCCAAAGGAAATTGTGCATTGAGAAATGATAGTAATAGCAGTCAAGTTGAGCTAATAAAATCTTTGGAAAACACACTGAAGTCATGAGAGGGTTAAATTAAAGATATTCATACAGGAAACAGATCAATTTTTTTTCCAAGGAACCAAAAAAAACATATATGTGCATAGCACTTAAAGGGTTCAACATGAAATAAAATCATTGGAAAACACACTGAAGTCATGAGAGGGTTAAATTAAACATATTCATAGAGGAATAAGATAATTTCTATTCCAAGGAACCAGAAAAAACATATCTGTGCACATTACTGAAAGGGTTCAACATAAAATAAAATATTTGAAAAACATTTTTAAGGCTTGAGAGAGTTAAATTAAAAATATTCTTCATACAGGAATCAGATCAATTTTTCCTCTGTCACTTATGGAAGTCCTGAGAGGGTTAAAAGCATTTCAGAATTATTTTCATTCCCTTTAGCTTAACATAACAACATGTGTTTGACAGGCAGATGTTGACAGAAGTTGATGGAAGAGATAAAATTGGAAAACTCTAACAATTCTACGGGGAAATCTTGGTGCAAAAATGCTTACTCATCATTTTTTCAGTACCCTCTACAGGACACCCTGATTGACCCGGTGGCAATATTTTTTCAACCAATCCATTCTACTGGTCCTAAAGATGCTTCATACCAAATAACAGTTCTCTGTTACGTGTGGTTTGGGAAATATGGGCTTTTGAATTTTTTTTTTTTTTTGGGGGGGGGGGGGGCATCAATCAATTACTTAGGACCCACTTATACTACATGCCAAATTTGGTTGAAACTGGCCCACCAGTTCTTGAAACAGAAATTTTGGTCAGAGCCCAGAAACAGAAATTTTGGTCAGAACCCAAAATGGATATGTCCCCCACAGAGAGCCCAAATATTGACCTACCGACTTCCCTTGAACAAACTTTACTCTTCAACACCAAAGGATGTTCCATACCAAATATAAGGCATTCCCTCTGGTGGTTCGTGAGATTTTTAAAGATTTTTAAGCTTTCGGGGCATCAACCAGAGCTTGAAGATGGCAGCTGCTTCATTAGAACAAAATAGAAAGGGTATACTCCATAGATGGTCTGTGCAATATATGTTTGAATTTGGCCTCGTGGTTGTGAAGAAGTAAAGTTTGCAAAAGTTAATGGGCGAGATGCCGGACGCCAAGTGATGGCAATAGCTCCCACTGACTTGCAGTCAGGTGTGCTAATAATGAAAGACTTCAATTATGTTGATAAATTATATGTCAACACTCTACTAAACAAAAGGCCTCAAGGAGTCTGGGCGGTTAGCTGTCCAAACTTGTTTAAACAAGGATTTTTTTAATTTGCATCTTCGGCGAGTTAACACTACAGAGGAAAGAAATTATTTAATTATTTATAACTCTGTTGTCTGTGCCGGATGATATTTTCTAGTATTGGGATTCTACTACAGAAATAATGCCCAGATTTCCAGAAATACAGAACTAGGGAATCCAAATATCAACCTAGGGGTTTAATATAAAGAGACATAAATCCGACTCCTCCCCTTCCACCCCCAGGATGCCATGTACCAAGTATCAATAGATTCTCAATAGTTAAAATTTGGGTTCTCATAGGGAGCCCAAATATTAACTGAGGGACTTAAATCAAACAAGCTTGAATATGAGCCTGGCTAGGGTGTTGTAAACCAAGTATAAAAACATTCTGAATGGTGGTTTTCAAGAAGATTTTAAAGAATATCCCGATTTTGCACCAAGGTAACATGAGGGCTCCCATAGTGAGCCAAAATCTCAACCCAGGGACTTTATTTGAAAAAAAAAACATGAAATCACTCCCACGCCCCCTACCCCCAGGATGTTGTATACCAAATATCAAAAGATTATGACTGATGGATCTAAGGAATAATATTTTTAAAGATTATTTCTCATATTGCAAAACTTTTAAATTCAGGCTCCCATAGGTAGTCCAAATATTAACTGATGGACTGGATTTGAACAAACTTGAATCTGACTTCCCTCAGGAAGCCATATACCAAATATCAATATTTATTGGTGTTTAAGGTCACATACTTAACCAAATATTTAGGGCTCCAAATAGGAAGTTCAAATATTAATCCCATGACTTGGTTTGGACAAATTTAGTACATACCTCCCTAAGGATGCTGTATACCAAATATGAAATGAATCTGACTTGTGGATCTGAAGATGATTTTTGGAAATTTCTCCCCATTTTGCATGCCCCCATAGAGAGAGGTAAATTATCAACGGATGGACTTGATTTCAACAAAGCTGATACTGACCCCATGTTAGTTTTCTGTACACCATACATAAAAAGATTCTGACCAATAGTTCTGGAGAAGAAGAGTTTTAAAGATTATTCCTCTATTAGATGAAGTTAAAATTCAGGCACCAATAGGGAGCCCAAATATTAACCCAGGGACTTGATTTGAACAAACTTAGATCTGACCTCCATTAGGATGCCATATACTAAATATCAAAAGATTCTTACTTGTGGATCTGAAGAAATAGATTTAAAAAAATTATTTCCCATATTACTGAAGTTAAAACTTGGGCTCCCATAGAGAGCTCAAGTATTAACCAATGGCCTTGAGTTGAACAAATTTCAATCCAACCCCTCTAAGGATTCTGTATATCATGCATCAAAAGATTCTGACTCGTGGATCTGGAAAAGAAGAGTTTTAAAGATTACCCCTCATATTGAACTAAGTTAAAGTTTGGGTTTCAATAGGGAGCCCAAATATGAACACAGGGACATCAAAAGATTATGACCAGAGGATCTGAAGCAGGGGTCAGCCAAATGGGTGACTTGGGCAAAGAAGTCGCCTTGTCATTTCTAAGTCGCCTTGGCTTACATTGGGAGCAAAATTCAAGTCGCCCTCCAATAATTCCTTGTTTTGGGTATTTTCATATGTTTTATTTCCAAATAGAAATGCTTCTGCATTCTGACGTTCATAATACAGTAAACACAATTGAGATTGCTGATAAAATCCATCACACGTCTCGGAAAAAAGCCTGAACAAGCCCAATTTTATATTTCTCAAATAGTTGTAATGGCCAAGTGGTTCAAACAATTCGCCCTAACTGGAAGCTACCAGCACAAAATAGCAATTTAAAAACAGGATGTCCATTCCGACTCACCTGGCTGTAATTAGTACGGTCATCAGCAGTTTATTTTGCAGATTAATTAATGAACAAACCCATTATTCACTCGCAATAACTGGTAATGCATTGTGATTATAAAATCAGTTGAAATGCCTGGTGTGTGTTTACAGCAATAAATGGAAAAGACCTTTGAAAATTGGCACTTTTGAAATCCTGTATGTTGACGTGCTATCCTTTTGATTGAACATTTAACAATAGTACTATTAGTGGTAGCATTGCCAACCCATTAGCTACTGACATAGCATCTGTCAGATATTTTTACAATTTTCAACCAAAACAAAATGTCAAAATTGCTTACGGTTACATGCATTTCCACTGAAAAATTTGTTCTGCTGGAAATTCGCACTACAAATTGCAATTTGCATTGGAAAGTTTTTCTTTGAAAACTAGGTTTGAAAGGGGGTTAACTGTAATAAGGCTACAATATAAATCACAAATATTCAAGTAAATAAGAATGACAGGCCTTCATAGCACCAATCACATGTATCAATGTAGGATGGTAATCAGAAATTGTCATTTTCCTGCACAGACCATTGGTATTATATTACCCGGCACAGAAGGAAAGGGAGACAACTGAAATATTTTATCATTTACCTCAGAAATAAATTAACTAAAATTGTTTATAATGCTTAATTAACAAAGGATTAACAAACCTTTTTTAACTACGCTTTTTAATTTAGTTAAGACATTTAAAAACTACGAAAGACCCAGCTTCTTGCATGCACCTGAAATTTATTTTAAATATGTCAAATATTTTTCCAAGAATACACTTTTGTAATGAAGAAGAACACTCACAATCTCTCACAATAAGCAATAATGTATTTCAAATCCACTGCTTTGACGCAAATTTAAAGTCAACTGCCTTTGGGCATCAGTTTTTCAATACTTGGATATTTTCAGTAAAATATACCCATTTGGCTTTCACCTCGAGTAATTATTTTACAGATAGGTCATCACTGTTAAATACACCTTGTTGATAAATACTAATTATTTAGTTTACTGGATAATGCCTGGATTATCCAGTAAGCTAGAACAATTTAATTTATGAACAATATGGTTCATGGTTTACAGATTACATTACATGGTTAGTACAGAGGTAAAAATAATTCAGTACTTAACCAGTTAATTAATACAAGAGGCCCCAAGGGACCTGAGAGCACTCACCTGACGCAGACAACTATCAACCAAGGTTCCTGATTTGAACAAACTTGCATCTGCCACATTAAGAAAACCATATACCAAATATCAAAATATTCTGATTGGTGGATCTTAAAAATATTCCTCATATTGAACTAAGTTATAATTCAGGCTCCCATAGGGAGCCCAAATATGAACCCACGGACTTGGCTTTAACAAATTTGAATCTCACCTCCCTTGCGATAGAGTATACCAAATATCAAAAGATTCTCACTGGTGGATGTGTAGAAGATTTTTAAAGAAAATTCCTCATATTGAACCAAGTTATAATTTGGGCTTCCACAGGGAGCCCAAATATGAACCCAGGGACTTGGCTTGAACAAATTTGAATCTCACCCCCTAAGGATGCTGCATACCAAATATCAAAAGATTCTTACTGGTGGGTGTGAAGAAGATTTTTAAAGAAAATTCCTCATTTTGAACTAAGTTATAATTCGGGCTCCCACAGTGAGCCCAAATATGAACCCAGGGACTTGGCTTGAACAAACTTGAATCTCATCCCCCTAAGGATGCTGCATACCAAATATTAAAACATTCTGATTGGTGGATCTGAAGAAGAAGATTTTTAAAGAATATTCCACATTTTGAACTAAGTTATAATTCAAGTTACCACAGTGAGCCCAAATATTAACCCAGCACTTGGCTTGAACACACATGAATCTCATCCCCCAAAGGAGGCTGCATACCAAATATCAGAAGATTCTGATTGGTGGATCTGAAGAAGATTTTTAAAGAATATTCCTCATACTGCACTAATTTAAACATTTGGACTCCCATAGAGAGCCCAAATATGGACCCAGGGATTTGATTTCAATAAGCTTGTGAAAAAAATCTTCCCAAGATGTTATATGTGAAATTTGAAAGCTTTTGGAGCAGTGGTTTGGGAGAAGAAGAGTCTTAAATGTTTTCAAAAGTCCTGAAAAAGTACCCCATGATAAAACCGACAGCAATTTGTTTGGACCATTCCAATCTGTTGTTCCTAAGGAAGCTTCCATAACGGCAGCAAATATAGCCCCATGAACTTCTCTTGAACAAATCTGAGTTTACACCTCAAAAGGAAGCTGCACACCAAAAATCAAGTCTCTGCTACTGCTAGTTCATGAGAAGAAGATTTTTTAAGATTTAGGCATACTTTTTGGGCGTGGCTCTACTGAGAAGCAGGGCAACTTGATTTGAACAAAATCAAAATGTGATGTCATAACAAGCAATCATCTTAAATTTCAATTAAATCGGTTCAGCGGTTTTAGAGCAGAAGAATCAAACACCATGTTCACAGACGGCGGACGGACAGTGAGTGATCACTATAGCTCACTCTGACTGAAAGTCAGGTGAGCTAAAAATGAGGGTCAACTGACAGAGTATGAAGCTCACAAACTCTTCCAGCTGATGCAAAGGCCATCAAGAAAGCAGTCTTGTACGTCAAAAATTTATTGTCTACTAGAGTTAGAGGTTCAAAAGGAGCCTTCGATAGGCAATGAAGAACCCAAGAGAGATTCCACTTAGGCTTAATTCTGAGAACGCTGGGTCTTTTCAAAGTGAAATGTTTCATGAGATTTCCCAAAAAGGATTAGAACCAATAGAAAGATTTCTGGCAAACAAGAATGGAATGGTACCCTTTAATAGTAATAGGCTGAAGACCTTTTATGTCGAAGATATATACAAACAAGAGCACCACCTAGCGGGGCAACATACGTCCGTCAAAATTGGAACATGCACAAGTTTATCTGGGGTCAAGTTTGAAATTTTTGTTGACTCGACTATGTCTGTCCCTCTTCCAATCATTGCCCATTCCCCTGCCCTGTCTGGGGTAAAGGGTTTCAAACTGTATGCTTGTGTGCAAACATTTCATACTGTTTTGGGGAAATTTTAGTATGCAGAATGGAAATGCAAACAATTTTTAGGTGTAGAAGATTCTCCTCACCGTTTACAATTAGCATCCATTCATTGACAGGTTAACTTCATTGATAACGATTGACGATAGGTGGCGCCAAGGAAAAGGACATTTTGAGGATCATAACAGCTATAAACAGTGAGGATTCTCGTCGTTTAAAAATATAATGGAGTTGTCTGCTCCTGTCACATGCACAACGACAATTCATGATCAACATGGGTGCAAAGTTTGAACAATAAAGCAAGTAAAATGTTGAAGGTGACACAATCGTGTAATGTTTCAAGTACTAAAAGGGGGCATAACTCTGGAAATACAAAACAGAGTTAAATGCTCTTGTCACATGCACAACGGCAATTGGTGATCAACATGTGTGCAAAGTTTGAACAATATAGCATGTAAAATGTTGAAGGAGAAGGCGACACAATACGGTAAAATTTCAAGTATTAAAAGGGGCATAACTCTGGAAATACAAAATGGAGTTATCTGCTTTTGTCACATCCACAACGGCAATTACTGATCAACATGTTTGTAAAGTTTGAACAATATAGCATGTAAATGTTGAAGGAGTAGGCGACACAATACTGTAATGTTTCAAGTACTAAAAGGGGGCATAACTCTGGAAATACAAAACGAAGTTACCTGCATTTGTCACATGAACAATGTGGCATGTAAAATGTTGAAGGAGTAGGCGACACAACACTGTGATGTTTCATGTACTAAAAGGGGGCATAACTCTGGAAATATAGAACAGATTTACCTGCTCTTGTCACATGCACAACGACAATTGGTGATCAACATGTGTGCAAACTTTGAACAATATAGCATGTAAAATGTTGAAAAAAGTAGGCAACACAATACTGTAATGGTATAAGTACTAAAAGGGGGGGGGGGACATAACTCTGGAAATACAAAACAGAGTTACCTGCTCTTGTCACATACAGAAAGGTAATTGGTGATCAACATGTGTGCAATGTTTGAACAATATAGCACGTAAAATGTGGAAGGAGTAGGCGACACAATACTGTAATGTTTTAAGTACTAAAAGGGGCATAACTCTGGAAATACTAAATGGACTTACCTGCTCTTATCACATGCACAACGGCAATTACTGATCAACATGTTTGTAAAGTTTGAACAATATAGCATGTAAACCTTTGGAGGAGTAGGCGACACAAAAATTGTTTACGGACAGACAGACAGACGGACAATGCCATAACATAATACATCGGTCAAAAAATGACGGGCGTATAAAAAGTCAGTCAGTTGAGCTACAGAAGGATTCCTAAAATCAACAGCTTTACTGATACACCGGCGTGTAAACACCTGCCACTTTGCCTTGTATGCTAAACTATTAGAGAATCTTCGTGGTGCAGAAATACACTCCACTGCTTGTTGTGAAAAACCTTTCTTTCTGAGACAGGACCTGATAAAAGACAGGTGTGAAGGTGGAGCTGTCTCACAATTGGTGAGAATTGTCGAGGATGACCTTGAAAGAGAAGATCGTCCCAAAGAGGTAGAGGATGTATTTGGTTGATTCAAATTTTCTGAGAAGTCAGAGGGACCACAAGAATGATACGAGTTCAGAACAGCCTGAATGATTGGTGTTGGAGGAAAGTCTTAACCATCTATCCTGTTCCAGTTAAGCTACAGAGTGTCGACTGGAAAGGCCTGAGGATCGGGACAAGAGGAAACAAAATAGTCTATCAGTTTGTTCCACCTTGTTGCAAACAGATCGATGTGGTGAGTGCCCCACTTGGCACACAACGAGCTGAATACTTGATGGTTCCGAGTCCATTATGAGAAAGAATTTTTCCTTTGTGAGATAGAGCATCTGCTAAAACATTCAGATGGCCTGGAATATGTCTGACAAGAATCCGACAGTTTAGCTGATGACCTAACAGGAGGAGATCTCTGGTGAGAAGATACATGGGATAAGAGTGAGTCTCTCCTTGATTCCTGATGTAAGCAACCACTGTCGAGTTGTCTGAAAGAATTAGAAGAGAGTGGTTGGACAGATGTTTCCAATGCTGAAAAGCAAGGAGAATAATGAAGAACTCCCTCAAATTGATATGGTTATGATCCTGAGACCACAAACCGCTGGTCTGCAAATCCGGAGGATTCAAGAACACTCCCACTCTTGATCGCTGTGATAATACAATCTGAAGTGGGAGCATCTAAGGGAATTCCCTGAGTAAGCCAAGTCACATCCTGCCATAAGAGCATTTGATCCTGAATGTGTTTGCTCAGTGGGATGGGCATGTCAAGAGGATCGAGATTCAGTCTCCAATTCCGAAGAAGGTAAAAGTGGAAAGGACGTAGATGGAGCCTGCTCAATGGGATAAGATCCATCACTGAATTGCAAAGACCGATGACACAAGAATTCCTGAGCTGTCAGATGATTTATCTTGTGAAAATAACGAGCGAAAAGACTGATAATCTGAGCTCTGGTGGGTGGAACCTGTAACAAGTTGAGGTGAGTGAGAAATTCTATCCCTAGATAAGAGAAAGTTTGGGGCGGAACAAGATCTGACTTTTCCCAATTAGGATGAAATCCCAGTGACTGTAGGAGCTGAATAAGGCACTGGACATCCTTTTCCATGAGAGACTGGTCTGCAATCTCCCAAGTGGATTGGGTTCTACCAATAATGACGCAATGTGTTGAAAAACAAATTCTAAAGATTCTGCTGAATCTGAAGGTTGTAAATGAATAGAATCATCAACATAATCATTATCATCATCACCCTCATCTTCTATGGTGACTTAATCCAAGTCCATATCAGAAGAAAGAGCGGTCATAACGGGTGTATCAGAATGTGTGATACGACTCCGTTTTGGTGGCGAGTCTACCGATTACTCATGCGGTCTCTTAAAGGAGATAAGAGATTCAGCCAATGATAAGAACATCTGAACAATTTGTTTGTAGAGATCAGAAGGACTCAAATCTGCATGATCTGTAATGGGAGACTTAAATGAGACAAAACGCTGACAAGAAACTAGCAAATCTCTGCTAATGACAACAGAACTAGAAAATTACTGAGAAGAGTGCTCTTGATAATCAGAAGCGAGACCATACTGAAGTGAATGATTAATACCTGAAGACTGTGACGCTTCCTCTGCTCTGTCATAGCGACTGACAAATTGGGCCGACTGAGAAGCAGATGCATGAACAGAATCATCGAACGAGCCAGACCTGTAACTATGAATGGGTAAATGGGTCGATCTATCACAGTTTCTGTGGTATTAGTACCTCGGTAAGTGTCAAGATATTGAGAGGGAGCCATCTGACTACAAACTTGTATTTGCTGTAAGCTATTGCTTTTGATACATGAAGTGAGAGTCGGAATATTAGTAATAGCTTGAGCTCTTACCGGATGCAATGCTCACACTTCCCCTTGAGACATGGAACTCATTAAAGTCACCAGGCACTGACATAAAGCCAGACCCAATTGGACTGCTATTCGAAGATAGCAATTGAGTCCCATGGAGTGTAGCAGTATCGGCCTGAAAGATCAATACAGAACAAGTACCACTGTTATAGGATGACCTAATGGCCATGGATTCTTTATACGTTCTGGCTACACTCATCTCAGGGGGTCCCTAACACCAGAAGTCCGCACAACAGGAGACTGAAATATAGTCAATAACAGGTGCGGGATGGGGGGGGGGGGGGAGGGGAGATGCATTGAAACTGAAGATAATTTGGCATCTTTCCTAACATTAGATTTTAACATCATTTAACATCAGTCCACATTTTACAAGACCAAACCCCACACACAACACAATGGTCCCCGGTAGTTCATCTGTTACACGTAATACATACAGTGTGATTATCGTCAACATGTTTTTTGGATTGGCAACTATTGCAATAAACTGTTCGCGCCGTTCTGGAGGTAAGAACCTGAAAAATACAAGAGGCCTCAAGGGACCTTAATCGCTCACCTGCCAAAGTGGTTTAAAGAAGCATTTGGGGTCACATTCAGTTAGACATGGTTCATCAACACTACAAAGGAATGAAGTCATGAGAGGCAAATTTTATGGAAAAACCCGAAGGAATGGATTTGAACAAACCTGAACCTAACATGCTCCCCCCTGTGAGCACTCCTCACCAAATATGAAAGGATTCTGACTGGTGGATCTGAAAAAGAAGGTTTTTAAAGAAATGTCCTCACACTGAACTAAGTTAAACTTTGGGCTCAAAAAGGGAGCCAAAATATTAATCCAGGGACCCAATTTGAACAAACTTGAATCTGACCCACCTAGAGATGTTGTATACCAAATATGAAAGGATTCTGATTGGCAGATCTGAAGAAGATTTTTAAAGAAATTCCCTCATATTGCACCAAGTTAAAATTCAGGCTCCCATAGGTAGCTCGATTTGAACAAATTGGAATCTGACCCTCCTAGAGATGTTGTATACCAACTATGAAAGGATTCTGACCGGTGGATCTGAAGAAGATTTTTAAAGAAATTTCCTCATATTTCACTATGTTAAAATTTGGGCTGCTACAGGGACTCAATTTGATTAAACTTGAATCTGACAGCCCTAGAGATGTCACACACCAAATATGAAAAGATTCTGGTGGATCCAAAGAAGATTTTTAAAGAAATTTCCTCATATTGCACAAAGTTCAAATTTGGGCTCCCACAGGGAGCCCATATATCAACCCAGGGATCCGATTTCAAAAAACCTGAATCTGCCCCATCTATAGATGCTATATACCAAATATCTGATGATTCTAATTTATGGTTCTGGAGAAGAAGATTTTTAAAGAAATTTCCTAATATGGCACTAAGTTAAAATTTGGGCTCCCATAGGGAGCCCAAATATCAACCCAGGCACTAGGCTTGAACAATCTTGAATCTGACCCTCCTAGAGATGTTGTATACCAAATATGAAAGGATTCTGAGTGGTGGATCTGAAGAAGAAGATTAAAAAATTTTAAAGAAATTTCCTTATATTGCACTTAGCTGATATTCGGGCTTCCATAGGGAGCCCAAATATTTACCCAGGTAACCGATTTGAACAAACCTGAAACTGACCCTCCTCAAGATGTGGTATACCAAATACGAAAGGATTCCGACCGGTGAATCCAAGAAGATTTTTAAAGATTTTCTTTAAATTGCACCTAGTTAAACTTTGGGCTCCAACAGAGAGCCAAAATACTAACTCATGGACCCGATTTGAACAAACTTGAATCTGATCACCCTAGAGATGTTGTATAACAAATATGAAAGCATTCTGACTGGTGGATCTGAAGAAGAAGATTTTTAAAGAAATTTCCTCAAATTGCACCAAGTTAAAATTTGAGCTCCAGTAGAGAGCCCAAATACTAACTCAGGGACCCGATTTGAACAAACTTGAATCTGACACCCCTAGAGATGTTGTATATCAAATATCAAAACATTTCAACTGGTGGATCTGAAGAAGATTTTTAAAGAATATTCCACATATTGCACCAAGTTAAAATTTGGGCTCTAATAGAGAGCCCAAATCTTAACCCAGGGACTAGATTTGAACAAACTTGAATCTGACCTCCCTAGAGATGTTGTATAACAAATATGAAAAGATTCTGACTGGTGGATCTGAAGAAGAAGAAGATTTTTTTGAATTTTCGAAAAAATTTATGGGTGCTATCCGAGTTATTTTTGCCTCTTGAGGTGCCCCCTGTGGGCGTGGCAACTTCATTTGAACAAATTTGAATTAACATATGAGGAGGAATATGCACACCAAATTTGGTTCATTTTGGTCCAAGAGTTTGTGAGAAGTCGATAATGTAAAGTTTACGCTGGACGGACAAGGACTGACAGAAAGTGATTAGGAAAGCTCCCCTTGAGCTTTGCTCACATGAGCTAATAAATAATAATGTTAACAAAGTGAAGTAATATTGAGAGTAACCTTATATGTAAATATCAGATACAAACTGGGAAACCCGACTTACCACAAACGGACCGAGAATAACACAAATAGGATCATGGTGCAATAGCTGAAAGAAAAAAACTACTCAAAAATGGGAAAAAGTTGGAATAATCTGGTGGTAAATAACATAATACATTATAGTACGATAATTAATATGAATCCCAGTTATGAAAAAATCGACCCGTGACCCCCATCAAGGCATGACCGTGGGCATGGATGGGGGTGGGATTTTTTTACAAGTTGGTTAAAAGGCAAAAAATCTCCTAAATAAAGGGATAAAAATTAAGCCTTCACCTAGATCTAAAACAATCAATCCCACGCAATGTTATTAGCAGCAGCTATGATATCCACTGTGGGGGAGAAGCAGACTGAGACATGAGCCAAAGAGACAAATTACGTCAAGGTGAAAGATAACTGGAGGCTCTAAAGAGCCTGTAATTGCTCACCTGGAACTACATATAACAAGAGGCCCCACGGGGTCTAAAGCTTTCATCTTGAACAGAACACAATATAAACAAAGTCCAAGAATGAGTCTACATTAAGCAATCCATCTCCATAGGATACACTGTCAATCCTTCAGTCCCTCAGGAGCGACAAAAATAATATGGGCATCATGCCTTTTCTTCAGTTGATCATAATGTAAAATGTAGAGCTCCCCTATGAAGCTCCTTGATACAACCTATGTGGATTAATCTTAGTTACACACCTCTGATGGGTACTGAATACAAAATTTTTAATTCTGGAGCAACATGGCCAATTCCGGCTACCATAGGGAGCCCAAATATGAACCCAGGCTCTCAATTTGAACGAAGTTGAATCTGACTTCCCTTGAGATGTTGTGTACCAAATATGAAAGCATTCCGACTGTTGGATCTGAAGAAGAGAAATTTTAAAGAAATTTCTTCATATTGCACTATCGCGAACCCAAATATTAACCTACGGATCCGATTTGAACAATTTGAATCTGACCCCCCCCCCCCCTAGAGATGTTGTATACCAAACATGAAAGCATTCTGACTAGTGGATCTGAAGAAGAAGATTTTTGAAGAAATTACCTCATATTGTACAAAGTTAAATTTCAGGTTCCCATATGGAGCCCAAATATTAACCCAGGCACTCGAATTGAATAAACATGAATCTGACCCCCTAGAGATATTGCATACCAAATATGAAAGCATTCTGACTAGTGGATCTGAAGAAGATTTTTAAAAATTATCCCCCATATTGAACAAAGTTAAAATTTGGGCCCCCATAGGATGCCCAAATATTAACCTAGGGACTTGATTTGAACAATATTGAATCTGACCCTCATGACAATGTTGTTTACCAAACATTAAAAGGTTCTGACTGGTGGATCTGAAGAAGAAGATTTTTAAAGAATATTCCCCATATTACCCTACATTAAAAATTTGGGCTCCTGTATTGAGCCCAAATATGAACTAATGGGCTTTATTTTAACAAATTTGTTTCTGATCCTCCTATGAATGTTGTATACTGAATATCAAAAGATTCTGATGATTGATTCTGGAGAAAAGATTTTTTTAAATTTTTGCCATTACAGAACACCCTAACATAACCAATGACAATTTTTTTTTACCACTCAATTCTACTGGTCCTAAGGATTCTTCATACCAAAATATAGAACTTTAGTGAGCACGCTCACATACCCCACGCGCCCCGATATTTCAGGCTCGGAAAACGGGAATTTTTAGGAAAATGACCCGGAAATCTGTTACTTGTATTTTTCAGAGTCCAGGGCCCGTAATTTCCACAAAAATCAGCCGAGCAGAATGAAACGCAAACTTGATCTGTAAGTCATTGTGGTAGACTCACATACTAAAATGGCCGTAACTTTGATAATATCTGAAAGCGTGTAGAAAAAAAGTCTGGAAAACTGTAATTTTGATGAACTTTTCAAAGTCGAAGGGCCGTAATTTCGGTAAAAATCAGTGGAGCAGAACAAACTGCAAACTTGATCTGTAGGCCACCATGTTAGACAAACATACCAAAAATCAGCTCAATATCTGGAAGCATGTAGAGAAAAAGCCCGGAAAACTGTAATTTTGATGAACTTTTCAAAGTCTGTGGGGCCGTAATTTTGGTAAAAATCAGTGGAGCGGAACAAAACCCGAACTTGTTCTGTAGGCCACCATGTTAGTCTAACATACCAAAAATCAGCTCAATATCTGGAAGTGTGTAGAAAAAAAGTCCGGAAAACTGTAATTTTGATGAATTTTTCAGAGTCCAAGGGCCGTAATTTGGGTAAAAATCAGTGGAGCAGAACAAAATGCAAATTTGATCTGTAGGCCACCATGTCAGACTAACATACCAAAAATCACCTCACCTCCCTAAGGATCCAGCTCAATATCTGGAAGCGTGTAGAAAAAAGTCCGGGGAAACTGTAATTTTGATGCATTTTTCAAAGTCCAAGGGCCGTAATTTCGGTAAAAATCAATGGAGCGGAACAAAACGCAAACTTGTTCTGTAGGCCTCCATGTTAGACTAACATATCAAAAATCAGCTCAATATCTGGAAGTGTGTAGGAAAAATGTCTGCAAAACTGTAATTTTGATGAACTTTTCAAAGTTCAAGGGCCGTAATTTCGGTAAAAATCAGTGGAGCGGAACAAAATGCAAACTTGATCTGTAGGCCACCATGTCAGACTAACAACCAAAAATCAGCTCAATATCTGGAAGCGTGTAGAAAAAAAGTCCGGAAAACTGTAATTTTGATGAATTTTTCAGAGTTCAAGGGCCGTAATTTGGGTAAAAATCAGTGGAGCGGAACAAAATGCAAACTTGATCTGTAGGCCACCATGTTAGACTCACATACCAAAAATCAGCACAAAATCTGGAAGCGTGTAGAAAAAAAAGTCCCGAAAACAAGTAGGACTGACTGACGGACTGACAGACTGACGGACGGACCAGTCAAAAACATTATACCCCCGCAACTTCATTGCATGGGGTATAATAACAGCTCTCTATTCCATGTGGTTTGGGAAGTATGGGCATTTGAAAATATTTCTATTTTTAGCTCCCAGGGTTCCCATGGGGATGCAGGAATTTTTTTTTTTGCATGAGTCAGGTACTTATGACTCAATAATACCACAAACCAAATTTGGTTCAAACCGGACCATCGGTTCAGAAAAATAGAAATTTTGGGCGGGGTCAAAAGTCTTACCCCCTCCCATTACAAAGCCAAATATTGCTTCATGAACTTTGTTTGAACAAACTTGATTCTACACCTCAAAAGGAAGCTCCATAACAAAAATCAAGTCATTGTACACACTGGTTCATGAGAAGAAGATTTTAAAAATATTTTGGAGCATTTTCCCCCACTCCCTCCATATGGGGCTGGGCATGTTGAGTTGAATAAAAATGCACTGCCCTTTGGGACCATCACTCACACAAACTTTCACTTGAATTAGCCCAGTGGTTTTGGAGGAGAAGACCAAAACATGGTGTTGACGGACGATGGACAGACGATGGATGGAGAGCGATGAGATTAGCGCAGCTTGACTTTGTCAAGATGAGCTAAAAATGTGATTTCCCATAGGCTTTCCATGGTAACTATGAGCTGCAATTGTGACCACATTTGCAACATTACATCAACATTACATGAGGATCATTGGTCGAAGGTGTCCCAGTCCTCAATCACGTGAAGTTTCTAAACTTTTGAATCCATCAAACACAATCACAGAATGTCTCTGGTGGCCATATTTTCCAACCAATAGGAACAAAAAGAGGATCATTTGTAGAGGGCCTCCTATAGACCATTCCTGCCAAGTTTTGGTTCACATCGGCTCAGTAGTTCCAGAGAGAAGATGAAAATGTGATTTCCCATAGGGTTGTTCTATAGTAACTATAAACTGCAATTGTGGCCATGTTTGCAACACGATCAACATTAAATGAGGAACGTTTGGTAGAGGGTGTCCCAGTCATCAACCATGCAAAGTTTCAAAACATTTGGCCCTGTAGTTTCAGAGGAGAAGAGTTTTCAAAATTGACCAATCAGAATCAAAGAATGCTTCTGATGGCCACGTTTTTCATCCAACAGGAATAAAATGAGTAACAGTTGTAGAGAACCTCTCACAGACCATGCCTGCCAAGTCTGGTTGACATTGGCTCAGTACTTTCAAAGAAGATGATGAAAATGTGATTTCCTATAGGGTTTCTATAGTAACTATAAGCCACAATTGCTGCCATAATTACAACCCGATGAAGATTAAATGAGGATCATTGGTAGAGGGGGTTACAGTCATCAGTCGCATTAAGTTTCAAAACATTTGGCCTTTCAAAGAAGATTTCTTGAAAACGCACACATTTATGAATTCTATTTCAACAAGAAAACAAGAGGGATGTTACATCCCAACGCTCACCTACATTCGCGCTTGATAATGTCGTTCCAATGTAACATGCCTAATATTTAGTTAATATAAATCATTAACTAGGCATCAAATGATTAATGTGGTTTATGTGATGGCTTTGGAAAGTCTATATTTCTGCACTTATTATATATCAATTCAACATAAAATCATTGGATATAAAAGCATTTTTTTCTTTTAGAAATGTTTATGGTTAAGAATATGAATCGTGAGGCCAGATATTAAATCATAAATAAGAATTAGGAAAGGCTTTCATAAATCACTGAAATTGTAAGTACATTCATTGGTCAAAGAGGAGTTGCGGAAAAACATTCATTCAAGGCTTTCATAAATCACTGAAATTGTAAGTACATTCATTGGTTAAAGAGGAGTTGCGGAAAAACATTCATTCAAGAAAGTGACTATAAGTCCCAACAAAAATACATCACATCAACAACTAAAATAAGCCTTAATGTTACTAGTAACAAGTATGAGAAAGTATTAAAAAAAAAAAGTTAAAAAAAATTTTTTTAAAGAAAGTGAATACAAGTCCCAAAAATCCCCCTCACCTTAACACAAACTTTTAGAACTTAAAATTGAGTAAGTCAGACAAAAACGTGAACATTGTGACTGAAAAAAAGAAAAGAAATCAGTTAAATTTCTGCATACAGTAGGGTTAATACCTACAGTTGTTATTGAAATGAGAAAATAAACAGTAACGAGAGATGAAGGCACCACAATCTGCACAAAAGCTGACTTTAACACAAATTCTTACAACACTTAAACGCTAATTCTTACAACAAGTTTTGGCAGAAAATCAGCCTCAAATTCCTCAAATATGCATGTAATGAGGGTTAAATATTACTGCAATGGAGTTCAGTAACCCAAGCGTAGAATATTAATCGCCTGGAAACAAACATAGAAACCCAACTCACCTAAACACAAAGTTTACCAAGTTTTACAACTTAAAATTTACTAAGTCCGAGAAAAACATGAAAATTTTGACTGAAAAAAAAAAAAAATTTCCATTAAATTTCTGCATACAGTAGGGTTAATACCTACAGTTGTTAATGAAATATGAAAATCAACAGTAATGAGAAATTAAAGTAGCACAAGCTGCACAAAAGCTGACTTTAACGCAAATTCTTACAACACCTAAACGCAAATTCTTACAACAACTTTTGGCAGAAAATTTTAGGTAAAATTTGGAAAAAAGTTGTAGTATCAGGGTTAAATACTGTTCTGATAGTCCCCTACAACCTACATATGCAATATCAAAGGCCTGAGCCCACTGATCTTTGAGAACTCAGCTTAACACCTCACCTTAACACAAACTTTTAGAACTTAAAATTTACTAAGTCCGAGAAAAACATGAAAATTTTGACTGAAAAAAAAAAAAAATTCCGTTAAATTTCTGCATACAGTCGGGTTAATACCTACAATTGTTATTGAAATATGAAAATCAACAGTAATGAGAAGTTAAAGCACCACAATTTGCACAAAAGCTGACTTTAACACAAATTCTTACAACACCTAAACGCTAATTCTTACAAGTTTTGGAAGAAAATCAGCCTCAAATTCCTCAAATATGCATGTAATGAGGGTTAAATATTACTGCAATGGAGTTCAGTAACCCAAGTGTAGAATATTAATCACCTGGAAAGACACACAGAAACACAACTCACTTAAACACAAAGTTTTACAACTTAAAATTTACTAAGTCCGAGAAAAACATGAAAATTTTGAGTGAAAAAAAAGAAAATTTTCGTTAAATTTCTGCATACAGTAGGGTTAATACCTACAGTTGTTATTGAAATATGAAAATCAACAGTAATGAGAAGTTAAACCAGCACAATCTGCACAAAAGCTGACTTTAACACAAATTCTTACAACACCTAAACGCAAATTCTTACAACAACTTTTGGCAGAAAATTTTAGCTGAAATTTAGAAAAAAGTCGTAGTTTCAGGGTTAAATACTGTTCTAATAGTCCCCTAGAACCTACATATGCAATGCAATATCAAAGGCCTGAGCCCACTGATGCTTGAGAAATTCACCTTAACATTAACTCTTACAATATTGGACACGCCGGACGCCGACGCTGACGCCCGAGGTTATCACAATAGCTCACCACATCTTACAGATGTAGGTGAGCTAAAAATCAGTAAAAGAAGGTTAAATATTTTGAAAAATTACAATTTTTTCAGACAGTATTCTCTTTCAAACAGCTTTGGATAGGTTACAGGAAACACATTTTACTCCAATTTTGTCATATCTTAAATGATATAATTTACTGGACAGCTAAGCTGACATGATGGGATAAAGAAAATAAACCAAAACTTCCATGCTTTCCAAACACCTATCGATCAGTATTTCAGACAAGAGGCCCCAGGGGGCCTGAGGGCGCTCACCTGATATGGTAGTCTAAATATCAAACCAGGGACTTGACTTGAATATGCTGCATACGCACCTCCTAAGAAAAGCATATACCAACTAGATGAAGCGATTGTGCCCACACAATACACAGGATTTTCCTTCTATTTTCAGTTCCTGAACTTCTGCGTCCCAAAATTGAGAAATAAACGCATAACAACAGATTTTTTTCATTTTTGTTCAGAAATTCCGAAACAAAATATTTTCAAACCCAAATTTTTTTTCTTCTTAAAATTGACCAAGATGCATAAAAAACTAAAAAACTAATTTCCGGATTTTGTTCCAAATTTCTATGTCCCACCCGGACCCAAAAATTTCAGTGAAAAAAAAAAAAAAATTTGTCTTAAAATTGACCAAAACGCATAAAAAAAACAAAAAAATTTCTGGATTTTGGTCCAAAATTTCTAAGTTCCACCCGGACATTAAATTTTCGGTGTAAAAAAAAAAAATTTCTGTCTCAAAATTGACCGAAACGCATAAAAAACTCATTTCAAGATTTGGGTCCAAAATTTCTAAGTCCGGACTAGAACCCCAAATTTTCAGCCTAAATATGAACCCAGGGACTTGACTTGAACAAACTTGAATCTCACCCCCCTAAGCATGCTGCATACCAATATCAAAAGATTCTTATTGGTAGATCTGAAGAAGATGATTTTTAAAGAATATTCCTCATACTGCACTAATTTGAACATTTGGGCTCCCATAGGGAACCCAAATGTGGTCCGAGGGATTCGATTTCAACAAGTATGGGAATCAATGTTCCAAAGATTTTATATGTAAAATATGAAAGCTTTTGAAGCAGTGGTTTGGAAGCAAACGATTCTTTAATTTTTTTCCCATTGCCCACAGTGTTAAAAAATGCTGACTCAGCATTTTTTCAAAGTCCCGAAAAAGTACCTTATGACAAAACCGATGGCAATTTTTTTTTACCATTCCTTTCTGTTGGTCCCAAGGAAGCCTCACACCAAATAAAAATTCTCAGTGCCATGCAGTTTTGGAGATATGGACGTTTTCGTTTTTTTCTATTTTTGGCTCCTGAGGTTCCCACGGGGCTGCAGGAAAAAAATGTTTGGCATAAATCAAGTACTTATAACCCAATAATACCTCATATTAAATTTGGTTCAAATTGGCCTCTCGGTTCCAAAAATAGAAATTCTGGACGGGGCAAAAATTCTTGTCCCTCTCAGAACAAAGGCAAATATTGCCCGTCACACTTCTCTTGAACAAAGTTGAGTCTACATCTCAAATGGAAGCTGTGTACTAAATATCAAGTCTCTGCTATGGCTAGTTCATGAGAAGAAGATTTTAAAAAATTTTGGGGGTTTTGGCCCCACCTCACTCCACAATATGAGCAGAAACCCAATTGGAAGAAAAACCCAAATGCCCCAATATAACCGCTACTCATGTGAATTTTCGTTGAACTGCAGCCAGTAGCTTGAGAGAAAATGACCCATACACTACCTTTATGACGTACGACGGATGACAGACGACGGATGACAGATGACGGACAAAAAGTGATCAGAATAGCTCACCCTGACTTTCAGTCAGGTGAGCTAATAAATAACTTGAGAATAATACATGTATTAACATAATTACAGCTGCACTTGTTTACAGTACAAGTCAAAATAAGTTGTAGGATAATCCTATAAGCTATGTATCTTTCTCTTCCTACACTGATAAGACCAGAAGCTGACACCATATTCGGAAAAGCTTTCACGGATAGCTTTCCAGAAAATGTCAGATTCTGATCTTGTCAGTGCAGGAGCAGCAGTTTACGTAGTTTATTGCAGTTATGCTACAACTTATTTTGACTTGTACTGTATACACAATATTTTGTTTTTTTTCCCCCAGTTCTCAGTGGAGAAAACTGGAACCAACCCTTACCAGATTCTCAAAAAACAAGTATTTTGCTGACAGTATCGATCTTCATGCAGATAGGAGAGGCATTGGGTTAAGCATTAGAATATAGCCTCTGGCAGCCACATATGTCCATCCTCTCATAGACCATTCCTGTGAAGTTTTTGGTTCACGTCGGCTCAGCAGTTCCAGAGAAGAAGATGAAAATGTGATTTCCCAAAGGGTTTCTATAGTAACTATAAGCTGCAATTACAGCCATGTTTACAACCCAATCAACATTAAATGACGATCGTTGGTAGTCCCAGGCATCATTTATGAGAAGTATCAAATGAAAGTGTCAATGACACTGTAGCTCAACTTGACAAACTTGAACTTGGTAAGTTATAAATGAAATGGCAAAATTAAAGTATCATTGATACCAATGTCATTTTTTTTGCAAGTGGCAACATTTTTTGACAGAAACCGAAGAAAATCGATAGCTCCCATCTAGAGGCCTCCCCAAACAAGCATGCCAGGTTTCAAAGCAATCCGATCATAAATGTGCCCTGTAGGGTGTATAAAAGGGAAATATTGTGGTCTGACTAGACTAAATTCTAAGAACGTTGGCCGTGGCAACATTTTTTGACAGAAATGGAAGAAAATCGATAGCTCCCATCTAGAGGTCACCGTAAATAAGCACACCAGGTTTCCAAGAAATCTAATTGTAAATGTGCCCTGTAGGGTGAGCCAAAGGGAAATATTGTGGTCTGACTAAACTAAGTTCTAAGAATGTTAGCTGCGGCAACATTTTTTGATGGAAATTGAAGAAAATCGATAGCTCCCATCTAGAGGTCACCCCAAACAAGCATGAAAGGTTTCAAAGCAATCCGATCATAAATGTGCCCTGTAGGGTGTGCCAAAGGGAAATATTGAGTCTTCTGACTAAACTAAGTTCTAAGAACGTTGGCCGCGGCAACATTTTTTGACGGAAATTGAAGAAAGTTAAAAAATTTATAGTAATTTCTATATTTTTTATACTTACCAATGACCCAGACATAGCTGGTGCTAACTCTTAAAATATAAGGCCAAACACAAATTTTGCCCCCCAATCCCCAAAATTTGCATCTAAAACCAAAGAAAACATGTCCTGGAAGGCCCTCCATACTTCACCTCTACTGCGCATGCGCAGTGTCAAGGACGTTCCGAAATTGGCGCCATTAATCATTCTAATAACCAGTGCCTGGTAAGCGCTATGTACTCAGTGGGGAGGCAAGAGTTCCCAACTCCTGGGAGGGCCATCCCCGTCTGGGTCATTGGTAAGTATAAAAAATATAGAAATTACTATAAATTTTTTAACATTTTTATACTGTACCAATGACCCAGACATAGCTGAATAGTAAAAAGGCTGGAGGGCCAAGGACATAGAGCAAAATGGAATACGCTCAATAATATAAAATAGAGTCATCCCCTGTAGGGAAAAAGAAGTAATAGGCCTTACATGTATCTTTCTTATTTATGATAAATTAGAAAGATACAACACCTTCCAAAATTGAGCTTCATACATCCATGTACTCTATTAATATCCAATATAATCCTTATACTAATAATTTTTAAAGTAAGCCAATAAATAAAGTAAGTCTAGAGAATAGAGACTCTTATACTCCTTAAAAGTGTCTGAGGATTGCATAATCATGTCCGTTGACATATGCAAAATTCAAAAGCTATACTTTAAAAACTAAGACTTGAATGAATTTTTAAAACATAAACTTCTCACTAAACAACCATCCCAATAACAGCTCAGAATTACTAACTCCGGAGGAGGTATCCCCCTGTTTTCATAGTAAAACAGGTGACCCAAGGGAACACCCTCCCCCCCCCCACCTTTTTCTTGCCCTGGGTCAAATAGCCCAGACACTGCCGAAACAGACAGCCTACCTAGCTATAGTAGCAACTGTTAAGTGAATAACATTCTGAGCAGTAGATAATAGACCTAACAATAGAGGCCTCCAGAAATGGACTCGATATTTCTGAGATAAAAATTCATAAATATGGATGGCTGAGCGCAATGAGCAGCCTTCAAAAATCTATAATAGCGACACTATTAATGTAAGCCCAAGATGTAGAAGAACTCTTACTTCATGAGCCGAAATCTTAAGCACAACTGCTGAATCAATGATATACCATAAGCAGTACCGATAGTTAATAGAATCCATTAACAATAGAATGGCGCGTAACGTCCTTCTACTAGGCATCAAAGACAGAAGAAGCTTACGCCCCTAGTAATAAACAGATATCTGTTTATAAATACATAAACTCTAACCGGAAAGAGTAAAGGCCTATGCCCGTACGAAGACGGAAGGACCTTAATAACAATAGGTTCCGGATATTAGGAGCCTAACTCTTATGCAAAAATCCAACCTAAATAGTAACGGAAGTAGTGATTCCGAAACTACAAAAGTGAAAATCATCCATCGATAGTGCATGAAACTCACTGACTCTTCAGAAAAAGAGAAACCAACAGAATTACTGTCTAAAAGGTCAGAATTTGAAAACTACTGTTTCCAGAGGCTCAAATGATTACTTAGCTAAATAAGAACCAAAGTTAAATTCCATATAGGAATTTAATCTAAAGATTCTAAGTCTATTTATCAAAAAGTTACTAACTGACTTGGATAAAGAGACATAAGATTCAATTGTAAACTATCCTAGAGTGCATAGGTATAAGGTAACATAAACCTATAACCTTAATAATAACAGGCTACAGTAGATCTTGTGAAACAAGTATACTAAAAAATTGCAATGAGTAGTATGGAGGGATCAACAATATGAACATAATGATCCCTACACCAACGACGGAAGAGCCTCCACTTTAGCCGCATAGAATAGCGAAGAAGAGGATCTCCTATAGTAAGAAATCGCGTCCAAAGCTTGTCCAGTACAATGCTTACAATGCAATACGGACCACACAACGGAATACATGAAGGTTGCGACCTTGCGGGTTGTGATAAAGATGACACGATTTACCCAGTGAAAAAAGATCCTCACATTGAGGAAGATTTCACGTTAAGTCCCACAGTAGACAACAGAGTAAATTACCCATGGTCTCTGTGAAGATAGAGATGCTATCAACAGAAATGTATTGTGGTTGTTTATCTTAGCAATACCTGCTGAAACAACAGCGCCGGAGGATACGCGTATCCTATCATTCCGTCCTATAGATCAATAGAGCGTTAACAACATTAGCTCAGAGATCCAGACAAGCCAACACATACGTCTGCAATTGATTAGCAAGCTGTGTCGTAAATAAATCATCATTGGGCGCTCCCATAGATAGCAAATCTGATTGAATACTTGTTTGTTGAGAGTCCATTCTGACAGCAACAAGCGACCCCTAAGTGAACGGGAGTCCGGAAAACAATCAGACGACCCGGAATATGACGGACCAAAACAGAACTTGGTGTACTATAACCAACAGACGGATTGTTTCCATTAAATTGAATTAAATTGAATAACGGAAACAAAAGAGTGCCTCCCTGGTTCCGGAGATACGCCACTACTGTCGAATTAACGGACAGGATTTGGGCATGCGTTTCTGAATAATGTTCATGCAATGACATAAAGCAAGCCTAAAAAACATTATTCCGCGAAAGATAATTGGTTGCTAAGAGACTGCGGAACCCAAATCCGTTGGGATCAGTATTATATCCCAATCTGTTTGACTGGCAACCGTCATAACAGCAACACTCGGGTCCGGCAACTGAATGTTTGCCCCAGTCTGAATCTCTTGTAACACTAGATAGACAAGAGAACGTGTAAATCGAGCAATTCATGGATTGCCAAAAAGTTGCCGTCGAAGAGAAGCTTCTCCGAGAACGAAGCGACGCTGAGAGAGTTCTTAACCTTACTATCCACGCGGGTGGATGTAGCTAGGGCTGCGTCACGTCTAACCAACTCCAATCAGCCACTGAAGGGCGGAGTTATACGTGAACAAACTACTGCCCTCAAAAGAAATTACATTGAGAATAATATCCCGTAAATCTTTTCTTGAAGACGTAATGATAACGCCTCACATATGATAAAGCGTCTAAGTTAAGTCTACTAGACATCATTGTCGTTTCCAACATTGAGGTTGGAAAAGACATAGACGGCGAAAAAGAATATTTCCAGTCTTTAACAACACCGTCTAGACGCATATGAACTCTCGGTATGCCCTGCACTGCCAAAATAAACTATTCGTATAAATGATAAAACGGCAGAAATGAGCAACGCGGACAAGAAACTAAACTATCATGCTTGGTAGCAGGCTTGTATGCATATATAGCGTCGAAAATAAAACACATGTTGTAATGAAATTATTGGACTGCGTCGGTAAGTCAGGGACAATGTCCCCGAACCAATCGAAAATTCCGAGTCCAATGACGCTATAAGTCTCTTATCCAACATCGCAGCAATGTAGTCCGAAATAACAATCACAGGAAGATAATGCCAGAAGATATGAATGGCAGCTTCCGATACTACAAAAGGGAAAACTCGAAATCTTTCGAATCCCTTTCGCCATCCTGTCGGACCCTATAAAGCGTTCGGTCGTCCGTACCTGATACAACCGCGGACCGCACCGACCCAGCGCCGTCGGATAATTCCTGATTCGACCAAGAAACAGTCAATTGCTGGGATGCTGCGAAACAACTGTGCTAACTCGGATAGCACGTCCGTCACTGAGGCCTGAGGAGAAGCGGTCCTACAATGCATTGCCGCTGGAAGCTCCGTGATCGTTACCCCGTGCATACTACCAATATGCGAGCGAACGGAGTGTATAGGCCTCGTGTCCCTTGGCTACCGGATGGCGCGACCTATTCGCCGTGGTATCACTGAATGACGAAACTGATCGGATACTCGAGGTCACGTAGCCAATGTGCGGTCGTGTGCCCTGCTGTGAGGATGAGGAAGCATTATGGACAGTCTCTCGGACTGTCAATATAACGGAGCGTCCCGACCGACAGACATATGCTCCGAATGTAAAATATCAGAACCACAACATGCGGTCCCCTATGTTGCTGGACGAGAGAGGGACCTCTCTCGCTCACAGCCCGGACGGACCTGGACAAGCCAGGAACCGGACTAACAGTCTTCCTCCAATCTGTCCTCAATCTGCCGTCACTGGGTGAGTACTGAAGTAATTAAAGTGCTCGCATCACCCAAATCTCCTTCCTAGACCGCAACGGACGAACCCGGCAGCCGAACCATTCGATGAATGCACGCTACACCGGGTGAGCTAGCGAATGTCACTCCGTAGGCGATAGACATATTCCATGAGCACTTATTGCCGCTAGCTCTTCATTAACTATGACGACAGAGGCACACTATTGAAAGACCTCTCCGTAACTTTGCGAACAAGAAACCAGAAATGCTTGGTTATAGCAAGCATATAATAATAATATATATAGCGTCGTTCAATAATTCGAAAGTTTGTGTGACATTATTGGACTCTGTCGGAACTGAGGGACGATGTCCCTGAACCGAACCAAAAAATTCTAAGTCCACCGACGCTATCAGTTTCTTATCCGGCATCGCAGCAATCTGGTCCGACGAAAGAAGCTGTAGAAGACCAAGTCAGATGACATACACAACAGCATATGTTGTTCCGAAAGGGAAAGCTCGAAATCCTCCAAATCCCTTTCGGTATCCCGTCGGACCGGATGAAATTTTCGGACGTCCGTACCCGCTTCCGCGGAGCGTCCCGACCCAGCATCGTCGGATAAAAAATATGCAACAGATTCAGTTGATGCTGGGATGCTGCGATAAACTGTGCTATTTAGGAAAGCACGTCCGTTCCCGAGGCCTGTGCAGTAGCGGTCTTACGATGCATTGCCACTGGAAGCTCCGTATACGTTGACTCCCGCACACTTCCTATGCGAACGTCCGGAGTCTGCAGGCCTCGTGTCCCTGGCTACCGGATGGTGTGACCTGGTCGCCGATGATTCTCTGACTGGTGAAGCTGACTGGATATCCGTGGTCACGTAGCCAAGAGCGGTCGAGTGCGCTACCATGAGAATGAGGAAGCCTTATTGACAGTCTACTCCGGACTGACTATATGTCGGAGCGTCCCGAGCGACGGACGTATGCTCCGAAAGCGAAACATTTTGTACCACAACATCTGGGGCCAGATGTTGTTGTACGAGAGAGGGGCCTCTCTCGCTCGCCGTCCGGATGGACCAGAACGAGCTATGAACCGGACTAAAAGGCTTCCTCCGTTCTCCCTCCGATCCGCCGACACTGGGTGTGCATTAGGTTGATTTATAGTGCTCGCATCACCCCAAAATTCCTACTAGACCGCAACGGACGAACCCGGCTGCCGAACCATTCGGTGAATGGACGCTACACCGGGCGAGCTAGCGGACGTCAAAGGCCGTCGAACCTACTAGGGTCCTCTTAGGCAATTGGCGTATTTACATGAGCACTTTTCCGCTAGCCCTTCATTAATTGTGACGACGGAGGCACACTGTTGGAAGACATCACAGATACATCACCCTAATCTTGATCGCTGAAATAGAAATTGATAAAGTAGAGTGACCCTGCGGGGAAAGGACCGGAGTGTCCAATTCCCCAATAACATACCGTGACATACGCTTCCCATATTGTCATCGAAATCATACGATACAGAACAGGAGTTAATGCGAGTACACTGACCACATATAGAATGATTATAAAAGTCAAGGAAGACTTTCTCTTATTACAATTGATCAATATCCTTTCAATGTGAAAAGAAAACAAGTCCTGGTACTCGCACTAACCCCTGGCAATCAAAATACATAATAATAATATGATCCATTAATATAGAAAAAATAACTGAAATCAAAATATTTTGAAAAAATATTTTTTCAGAACAGCCCAAGTTTCTGAAAATTAACGTTGAGCCCCAATGGATCCCAAGCCTAAGTGTGGACAAAAATTTTAAAAATATTTTAAACAATTTATTCAACACTTACGAACAATAATAATGTATCTAGTTATGATTAAAATAACATCAAGATATTATTTTCCAGAAATCCCCCCCCTCACACAGAGGGCTGTTGTAAATGTAAACAATGAGTGTAAAAACACTAAAATAAGACTCCAGGCACCCAGGCCCGAAATCAGTTACCAAAAATACACTATCTGATGCAAAACAGAGACTTCCAGGGAAGAAACTGCAGAACATCAGATGGTAGATGCAGAACACAACGCCTAACCACCCGTAGGTGAAGACGTAAACATGGGGAAAAGAACAGAATTCATTCTGTTATTCAGCTAAAACTCGCAAGAAAATTTAGTAATAATAATTACAAAAACTATGCCAAAAGCATGGGAGAATAGCAAGGGGGGACTTAAAGGACAGGGAGAGAGGAAAACACTGAAATATCAGTGTAACTAAATAATCAGAATGACAACAAAATGGCTGCTGCCTCGAAAATAGGTAACTTAACATAATTTCATTAAAAAATTTTAAGTTACAGCCCTGATAATATTCTGTCACACATTTTTCCTCTCCTCCTTCTCTATCCTCCTTAGAATCACCATTTCACTAATATTTATGTGTCTGGCATCATTTAAACTGAGATTTACAAGCACAAAGATCAGTCAGATGTTAACTGATGAAGGGCCAAACTTAGAATGATTAATGGCGCCAATTTCGGAACGTCCTTGACACTGCGCATGCGCAGTAGAGGTGAAGTGTGGAGGGCCTTCCAGGACATGTTTTCTTTGGTTTTAGATGCAAATTTTGGGGATTGGGGGGCAAAATTTGTGTTTGGCCCTATATTTTAAGAGTTAGCACCAGCTATGTCTGGGTCATTGGTACAGTATAAAAATATCGATAGCTCCCATCTAGAGGTCTCCCCAAACAAGCATACCAGGTTTCAAAGCAATCAAATCATAAATGTGCCCTGTTGGGTGTGCCAAAGGGAAATATTGTGGTCTGACTAAACTGAGTTCTAAAAACGGTGGCCGCGGCAACATTTTTTGACGGAAGTGGAAGAAAATCGATAGCTCCCATCTAGAGGTCACCGTAAATAAGCACACCAGGTTTCCAAGAAATCTAATCGTAAATGTGCCCTGTAGGGTGAGCCAAAGGGAAATATTGTGGTCTGACTAAACTAAGTTCTAAGAATGTTAGCTGCGGCAACATTTTTTGATGGAAATTGAAGAAAATCGATAGCTCCCATCTAGAGGTCACCCCAAACAGGCATGCCAGGTTTCAAAGCAATCCGATGATAAATGTACCCTGTAGGGTGTGCCAAAGGGAGATATTGAGTCTTCTGACTAAACTAAGTTCTAAGAACGTTGGCCGTGGCAACATTTTTTGACAGAAATTGAAGAAAATCGATAGCACCCATCTAGAGGTCTCCCCAAACAAGCATACCAGGTTTCAAAGCAATCTGAACATAAATGTGCCCTGTAGGGTGTGCCAAAGGGAAATATTAAGGTCTGACTAAACCAAGTTCTACGAACGTTGGCCGTGGCAACATTTTTTGCCGGAAATTGAAGAAAATCGATAGCTCCCATCTAGAGGTCACCCTAAATAAGCATACCAGGTTTCAAAGCAATCAAGTCATAAATGTGCCCTGTAGGGTGTGCCAAAGGGAAATATTATGGTTTGACTAAAGTAAGTTCTAAGAACGTTGGCCGCGGCAACATTTTTTGACGGAAATTGAAGAAAATCGATAGCTCCCATCTAGAGGTCACCCCAAACAAGCATGCCAAGTTTCAAAGTAATCTGATCATAAATGCGACCTGTGAGGTGTGCCAAAGGAAATTGTGGACGTACGTACTAACGTACTAACATATGTACGTACGTACGCCGACGGACGAGAAGTGATGGCAATAGCTCAGCTTGACTTTGTCAAGTTGAGCTAAAAATTTGGCCTGGCAGTTTCGGAGATTTTTGAAAATCCACCAACCAGAATCAAAAAGAATGCCTCTGTTGGCCATATTTTTCAACCCACGGGAAGAAATTTGTCAGGGGGATAATAAGTGACCCCCCTAAGGATGCTGCATACCAAATATCAAAAGAATCTGATTAGTGGATCGGAAGAAGATTTTTAAAGAATACTCCTCATATTGCACTAGTCTGAACATTTGGGCTCCCATAGAGAGCCCAAATATGGACCCTGGGATTTGATTTCAACAATCATGTGAATGAATCTTCCAAAGAAGTTATATGTGAAAAATGAAAGCATACCAAATATCAAAAGATTTTGATTGGTGAATCTGAAGAAGATTTTTAAAGAATATTCCTCATGCGGCACTATTTTAAACATTTGGATTCCCATAGAGATAAACATGTGAAACAATCTTCCAATAAACATGTGAAACAATCCTCCAAAGATGCTATATGTGAAATTTGAAAGCTTTTGGAGCAGTGGTTTGGGAGAAGAGTAGTCTTAAATGTTTTTCCCATTACCCAAGGTGTTAAAAAATGCGGACTCAGTCCCGAAAAAAAAACCCTGATAAAACCGATAGCAATTTTTTTGGACCATTCCATTCAGTTGGTCCTAAGGAAGCTTCACACAAAAATAAAAATTCTCAGTGCTGTGTAATTTTGGAGATATGGTTGTTTTAAATTTGGTTTTTTTTAGCTCCTGCGGTTCCCATGGGGCGACAGGAAAAATTTGTTTGGCATAAATTAAGTAGTTATGACCCAATAAGCCCTCATATCAAATTGCTTCAAATCAGCCTCTCGATTTGGAAAATATAAATTTTGGGCGGGGCGAAAATTCTTGCCCCTCCCATAACGATGGCAAATATAGCTCCCCAAACTTCTCTTGAACAAATCTGAGTCTACACCTCAAAAGGAAGCTGCTCCCCAAATATCAAGTTTCTGCTACTGCTGATTCATGAGAAGATTTTTTAAGAGTTAAGCACATTTTTTGGACGTGGCCATACTGAGTGGCTAACTTTTCAAATATCACTTAAATCGGTTCAGCGGTTTTGGAGGAGAAGCCGCAAACACCATGTTCACGGACGACAGACGGTGAGTGATCACTATAGCTCCCCTGACAGACTGTCAAGCGAGCTAAAAAGGGCATAACTCTGGCAAAAACAGTCCAATTGAAACTATGATTGTAGCTTCACAAATTCTCATGGTAGTAAACACCATGTTTCAAAGGAATCGACCCATAAACATCTGAGAAAATCTCTGGACAAAATTCAGGCATTTAAGATAAAAAGGGGCATAACTCTGGGAAAAAAGGTCTGATCAAAACTATAATCGCAGGTGCACAGGTCCCCATAGTAGTGAACATCCATACCAAGTGTCAAAGGAATCGACCCATAAACCTCCGAGAAAATCTCTGGACAAAATTCTAGGCAATTCCGACATTCTAAGATAAAAAGGGGCATAACTCTGGCAAAAAAAGTCTGATCAAAACTATAATCACAGGGGCACAGGTTCCCATGGTAGTGAACACCCATACCAAGCTACAAAGGAATCAACCCATAAACATCTTAGAAAATCTTTGGACAAAATTCAGACATTCTGAGATGAAAAGGGAATAACTCTGGCAAAAAAAAGTCTGATTGAAACTATAATCGCAGGTGCATAGGTTCCTATGGTAGTAAACATCCATACCAAGTTTCAATGGAATCGACCCATACACATATGAGAAAATCGACGGATAAAATTCTAGGCCTGGTTTTTAAAGTGAAAAAGTGGCATAATTCTGGCAAAAATAATCCAACCGAAACTATAATCACAGATGCACAGGTTCCCATGGTGGTGAACATTCATACCAAGTTATGAGCAGATTGGTCCATAAATGTCTGAGAAAATCTTCAGACAAAATTATGTATACTGACAGACGGACGGATGGATGGACTGACAAGGTGATTCCAGTACCCCCCCCCCCCCCCCCACCTCGTTGCCGGGGGTATAAAAAATTACTTCCCTTTAATGACTTAATGACATGATATTACTCATTCATACATAGCCATTTGCTCTATGGTATACTTGTTTGTGGTAATGTACCATCAATAAGTAGAAATATTACCCTGCAAAAAGGCTATTCACATTATAATGAACAGAAAATATACCTCACACATTGAACCATTATTTAAAAACTGTGGCATACTGAAGTTCGATGACCTATACAGGTTACACATTCTTTTGTTATGCATGGTGTCATAATAAACTGCCTACATCTTTTGAAATTTACATAATTCCTTCCGGAATGGAAACCAGACAATTGGGTAGTGTGCATACACTCAAACCGAGAACACGTTTCTCTGTGGATCTCCCGCTTAATTCTTTTCCAAACATTTGGAATGATTTGAACCCAGAAACTCAACAACACAGTTGGCCCCTGTTTAAAAAGGCAATAACTGAAAGAACTCTAAATTTGTATTCCTCCACCTTTACTTATGATCTCATCTTCCAAACCCACTATTTCTTTTTGCAAACTATCAGACTGTTAAACTGATGTGACTTTATCAAGAAATGTCTCTGGTCCATGCATGGGGATTGTTTTTATTTTATTTATAAAGCCATCAAGGAAAAGAAACTAGAGGCTCAAGAGAGCCTGAAATGCTCACCTGGACCAAGTTGTTCTAAATGCATAAAAACAAAAAAACTAATTTCCGGATTTTCCGGGACCCCAAATTTTCAGCCTAAATATGAACTCAGGGACTTGACTTGAACAAACTTGAATCTGCCCCCCCCAACCCCCAAGGATGCTGCATACCAAATATCAAAAGATTCTTATTGGTAGATCTGAAGAAGAAGATTTTTAAAGAATGTTCCTCATACTGCACTAATTTAAACATTTGGGCTTCTATAGAGAGCCCAAATATGGACCCAGGGAATTGCTTTCAATAAACATGTGAAACAATCTTCCAAAGATGTTATATGTAAAATTTGAAACTTTTGGAGCAGTGGTTTGGGAGAAAAGTAGTCTTAAATGTTTTTCCCATTACCCACAGTGTTAAAAAATGCTGACTCAGCACTTTTTCAAAGTCCCCAAAAAGTACCCCATAATAAAACCAATAGCAATTTTTTTTGACCATTTCATTCTGTTGGTCCTAAGGAAGCTTCACACCAAATAAGAATTCTCAGTGCCGTGTAGTTTTGGAGATATGGGCATTTTAATTTTTGTCTATTTTTAGCTCCTGAGGTTCCCACGGAGCAGCGGGAAAATTGTTTTTGGCATGAATCAAGAACGTAGGACCCAATAATACCTCATAGCAAATTTGGTTCAAATAGGATTCTCAGTTTGGAAAATAGAAATTTTGGGCGGGGGCACAAAAAGGGGATCCTCCCATAGTGAGCCCAAATATTGGCCGAGAAAATTTCTTTGAACAAACTTGAATCTTGAGTACCAAAGGAGCTTACATACCAAATATCACAGCATTCTGACTTGTGGTTCATAAGAAGAAGATTTCAGGAGAAATTGATGCTTTTGGGGTATCACTACCACTCCAGTGGGGGCACCGAGTTCATTTTAATAACTGGAAAGAGGATATCTCCAATATACTGTACGTCAAATTTGTTTGGGTTTGGGCTAGTGGTTTTGAAGGAGAAGACAGAGTTGCGAATGTTAACGGATGCCAAGTGATAGCAAAAGCTCACACTGACTTTCAGTCAGGTGAGCTAAAAAGGATAAGGCTTTCGTGTCAAGAAATCTGGTGTGTGGGAATGGCAGGAAGATGGCCTCTCTGGCTATGCCATATCCATGTAGTGTACACTGATTTTGTTATTTGTTAATTGATATTGTATTTGTGTATGCTGCAATATAAAGTTTCATTCATTCATTCATAATCTGTGAATAAGCATAAAATTAAGAGGATTCCACTGTACTTGGCATTTCAGTTATAAGATGTTACTTACCATACTCATATTTTCATCAAAAGCCATGGAAACAATACTTCCATCAACTGTCATCTCATCTTCCATGGTTAGCCCAGCTGATCTTACACTTGTAATCTCTCCAGCAGCTTTCATATTGCTCACCCCAACAATTGACCACAGACGTACATTTCTATTTTCACAACCAGTCAAGAGTAGATCACCTCTACATATTATATAGGCTGCAACAAAAAACATAAATGTTCACTTCTAAAATTCAATAAAACATGAAAACAAGAGGACCCAAGGAGCCTTGGATACTTACTTTACAAAGCTGTTTAAAGAAGGATTTAATTCAATATCTATGGCTAGTTAACACTAGAGGAATGAAGTCATGCACATGATGATTTCTCTTGGAAAGAGGGTGGGTGGATGTGTGTTTTTCAAATGACACAATCATGTTTCACTCAAAATCCTTCAAAACGCACTTTAAAGTGAAAAAAAACAAAACAAAAAAACAAGAGCCCTTAATCACTCACATGATAAAGTTGTTTGAAGAAGGATGTAAGGTCACATTCAGGATCAATGGCTACTTAACACTAAAGAGCCCAGCAATTATGAAACCAGGCACTTGGTTTGAACAAGCTTGAATCTGATCTCTCTTAGGATACTGAATACCAAATATGAAAAGATTGTGCCTGGTAGATTTGAGAAAGAATATTTTTAAAGAATGTTCCTTATGTTGCACAAAGTTAAAATTTGGGTTCCCATAGGGAGCCTGAAGATGAACCTGGAAATTTATTTAAACAAACTTGAAAATTCACCCAAGAAGGATGTTATATACCATATATCAAATAGTCTGACTGGTGGATTTAAAGAAGTGGTGTAAAGGGCTCAAATATGAACCCATGGATTGATTGAAACAAATTTGAATATGACCCCTAAGGATGCTGTAAACAAGATATCAAATAATTCAGACATGTGGATGTGAAGAAGATGTTTAATAAATATGCATCATATTCCTTTAAGAATATGTCCCATATGGCACCAAGCTAAAATTTGAATTCTAAAAGAGAGCCCCCCCACCTTCATATTGCTTGAATGCCTCATATTGCACTAAATTAAAATCTGGGCTTCCAAAGAGAACACCAAATATGAACACAGGGACAGACTTGATTTGAACAATCCTGATTCTGCTTCCCACCCCTAAAGATGATGAATGCCAAATGTCTAAAGATTCTGAGTGGTGTATCTGAAGAAGAAGATTTTTAAAGCATATTCCTCATATTTCAATTAGGAGATAATCGTTTTCCATAGTCAAATTTCCGAATGTCTAATTCAACAAGAAACGTTTATCTCCATTGTAATTCCTGTCATCGTTAGAAGTGAAAAAAATTCTCCAAATCCGCATTATTTGAAGAAAAACAATCAAACAAGTGCACCGCCAGGCCGTGGATAAATATACGGCCGTGGTGGCCATATTGGATATGCCAGAATGCTGGTTATCAAAAGGAACCCTCCTCTAGTTATGACTAATCAACCATAAAGAAACAGTATCTGTTGGATGTACTGTTTTCCAATTATCCCATGGACAAACAAGAGTTAATGGACAGACAGATGGAGGAACAGACATTGCCATACCATAATATGGCCTGCTGATATGAGCGGCCGTATAAACTAGAACTATCACTGAAGGTGATTAATACCCCCGCTTTGGGTTTTTAGAGGAATGCACTTCTGATCATGTAGGCGAAGGCCATAAGGAAATGTATACATAAAGATCATTTTCTGTTGTTGAAATTTGTATTTGCATGTGGCCTTCCACAGAACAGCACTGAATACTTAAAGAGCCCACAGATATATGGTTTACATTTGGAAAAACACATTTACAATTGGCAACATGTATTTAAAATCGGTTCATTAATTTAGGAGGAGTTGCGCACACAAGAATTTGTTCGAACGGAAAGACATAATAAATCTAAGTCAAAGGGAGATAACCTGTTTAAAATTGTCGCAGATCAAAAATCTTGGAATATGCGCATGTTCACTTAGTAGTGATGATGTCTGAAAAGTTTTGTCCAGATTGATTGATAAATGTAGGAGGAGTTGCACGCACAAGAATTTCATGTAGAAACCCATAATAAATCTAAGTTAAAGGGAGATAACCTAGTTAAAATTGCCACAGCTCAAAAATTTGGGAATATGCGCATGTTCACTTAGTAGTGATGATGTCTGTAAACTTTCGTCCAAATTGATTGATAAATGTAGGAAGAGTTGCGCACACAAGAATTTCATGCAGAAACCCATATTAAATCAAAGTTCAAGAGAGATAACCTGGTTAAAATTGTCGCAGATCAAAAAGTTTGGAATATGCACATGTTCACTTAGTAGAGATGATGTTTGAAAGGTTTCATCAAAATCGGTTCATTAATGTAGGAGGAGTTGCGCACACAAGAATTTGTTCGAACGGAAAGACATAATAAATCTAAGTCAAAGGGAGATAACCTGGTTAAAATTGTCGCATATCAAAAATCTTGGAATATGCGCATGTTCACTTAGTAGTGATGATGTCTGAAAAGTTTTGTCCAAATTGATTGATAAATGTAGGAGGAGTTGCACGCACAAGAATTTCATGTAGAAACCCATAATAAATCTAAGTTAAAGGGAGATAACCTAGTTAAAATTGCCACAGCTCAAAAATTTTGGAATATGCGCATGTTCACTTAGTAGCGATGATGTCTGTGAACTTTCGTCCAAATTGATTGATAAATGTAGGAGGAGTTGCGCACACAAGAATTTCATGCAGAAACCCATATTAAATCAAAGTTCAAGAGAGATAACCTGGTTAAAATTGTCGCAGATCAAAAAGTTTGGAATATGCACATGTTCACTTAGTAGAGATGATGTTTGAAAGGTTTCATCAAAATCGGTTCATTAATGTAGGAGGAGTTGCGCACACAAGAATTTGTTCGAACGGAAAGACATAATAAATCTAAGTCAAAGGGAGATAACCTGGTTAAAATTGTCGCAGATCAAAAATCTTGGAATATGCGCATGTTCACTTAGTAGTGATGATGTCTGAAAAGTTTTGTCCAAATTGATTGATAAATGTAGGAGGAGTTGCGCACACAAGAATTTCATGTAGAAACCCATATTAAATCAAAGTTCAAGAGAGATAACCTGGTTAAAATTGTCGCAGATTAAAAAGTTTGGAATATGCACATGTTCACTTAGTAGAGATGATGTTTGAAAGGTTTCATCAAAATCGGTTCATTAATGTAGGAGAAGTTGCGCACACAAGAATTTGTTCGGATGGAAAGACACAATAAATCTAAGTCGAAGGGAGATAACCTGGTTAAAATTGTCGCAGATCAAAACTCTTGGAATATGCGCATGTTCACTTAGTAGTGATGATGTCTGAAAAGTTTTGTCCAAATTGATTGATAAATGTAGGAGGAGTTGCGCACACAAGAATTTCATGTCCGGAAAGACGTACGGAGGGACGTACGGAGGGACGTACGGACGGACGGACGTACAGGGCGATTCCTATATAGCCCCCACTTCTTCGAAGCGGGGGTATAAAAAGTGTTATTTTCGATCTCGGTCTATTTCCTATGATCAAATTAACAAGCTGTACTTCGAAGATCGCAAGCTGACAACCGTTGCCATAGAAAATAACTCTGGAGTGTGTTCGATCTGTGATATGAGTGGTTTAGTGTCATTGCTCGTGCATAGCGTGGATACAGACATGTTCTAATTGACTTGCTTCCAACAATTAGAGCACAGTAAGAGTGAATTTATCTGAGATTATAGCACAGAGCTGACAGGCTCTTAGCCTATCAAATTACGGGTTAAGAAAGAACAAGGTCAAATTTAACTGAAGGCAAAAAAATTCCGATCAAAACTATAATTGCAAATGCACAGGCTCCCATGGTAGTAAACATCCATACCAAGTTTCAAAGGAATCGACCCCAAAACATCTGAGAAAATCTCCAGACAAAATTCTAGACCTACTTTTTCAAGTCAAAAAGGGGCATAATTCTGGCAAAAATAATCCAACCGGACCTATAAGCGCAGGTGCACAGGTTCCCATGGTGGTGAACATTCAAACCAAATTTCAAGTAGAATGATTCAAACTGGTGGTTCTAGAGATGAAAATTTTTTTAATTTCTGACCTCAGTATTTTTTTTTTATCTCTCCTATGGTATAATATGACATATCCAATTGCAAACAACAAAAAAAGATCATTTAAGTAGAAACTATGCCATAATTCAAAAATGATTTTGTTAATCATTCTAGAAAACCAATTAATTCTGCAGACCAAAGTGCCTACCAGGACCAACAACACTTTATGTCAAACAAGATAATCTAACGACTGTGAACAAAATCAAATCAAAATGTTATGTCAAAACAATCAGCATAAATTTCACTGAAATCGCTTCAGAGGTTTGGAGGAAATAGTGTCAATACCATGTTCACAAACGACGGATGAAGAGTGATCAATTAATCTCACCCTGACTGTCAGAGAAAGATGAGCTGAAAAATGCACCCCCACTACATATGAATTTGGAATGTTAAAGTTCTGATCATGTTAACTTAAACAAGAGGCCACATGGGGCCTGAAGTGCTCACACTGAATAGAACACAATATAAACTGAGTCCCAGAATGAGCCTACATTGAGCAATCCATCTCCATAGGATACACTGTTAATCCTTGAGCCCCTCAGGTGTGACAAAAATAATCTAAGCATCATGCCTTTTCTTCAGCTGATCATAATGTAATATGTAGATCTCCCCTATGAAGCCCCTTGATACAGCCTATGGGGATTAATCTTAGTTACACTCCTCTAGAGAGTACGGAATACAAAATTTTGAATTCTTCAGCTACATGGCCAATTCCGGCTCCCATAGGAAGCCCAAATATTAACCCAGTTTAAACAAAGTTGAATCTGTCCTCCCTAGAGCTGTTGTATACCAAATATGAAAGCATTCTGACTGTTGGATCTGAAGAAAGAAAAATTTTGACTCTCCTAGAGATGTTGTAAACCAAATATGAAAGGATTCTGATCGGTGAATCTGAAGAAGATTTTTTAAGAAATTCCCTGATATTGTACTAAGTTAAATTTCAGGTTCCCATATGGAGCCCAAATTTTAACCCAGGCACTCAAAAATTGATCAAACTTGAATCTGATCCCCCTAGAGATATTGAATACAAAATATAAAAGCATTCCGACTGGTGGATCTGAAGAAGAAGATTTTTAAATAAATTTCCTCTTATTGCACTTCTGAAGAAGAGGATTTTTAAAGAAATTTCCTCATATTGCACTAAGTTAAAATTTGGGCTACCATAGCGATCCCAAATATATATCTAGGAAACCGATTTGAACAACAGTGAATCAGCCCCGCCCCATGGAGATGTTGTATATAAATATGAAAGCATTCCAACTGTGAATCTGAAGAAGAAGATTTTTAAAGAAATTTCCTCATATTGCACCAAGTTAAAATTTGGGCTACCATAGCGAGCCCAAATAAACCTAGGGACCCGATTTGAACAAACTTGAATCTGACCCCTCTAGAGATGTTGTATACCAAATATGAAAGCATTTTGACTGGTGGATGTGAAGAAAATTTTAAAAAATTATCCCCCATATTGAACTAAGTTAAAATTTGGGCTTCCATAGGCTAGGGTTAATGACAGCCTGAGCAGAAGAAAAGAGGGCCTAAAGAAATAAGAGGCCCCAGGAGGCCTGAGGATTCTCACCTGACTGGTAGCCTAAATATAAAACCCAGGGAATTGATTTCAACAAGTTGCATCTGCTCCTCCTTAAAAAAGCTTATACCAAATATCCAAAGATTCAGACCAGTAGATCTAAAAAAAAATATTTTTAAAGAATATTCCTCATATTGAACTAAGTTATAATTCGCGCTCCCATAGGAAGCCCAAATATAAACCCAGAGACTTGGCTTGAACAAACTTGAATCTCACCTCCAGTGGGATGCCATTTTCCAAATATCAAAAGATTCTGACAGGTGGATGTGAAGAAGAAGATTTTTGAAGAATATTCCTCATATTGAACTAAGTTATAATTCAGGCTCCCACAGGGAGCCCAAATATCAACCCAGGGACTTGGCTTGAACAAATTTGAATCTCACCCCTCTGGGGATGTTGCATACCAAATATCAAAACATTCTGACTGCTGAATCTGAATAAGAAGATTTTAAAGAACAAGAGGCCCCAAGGAGCCTTAATCGTTCACCGGCCAAAGTGATTCAAAGAAGTATTTGGGGTCACATTCAGTTAGACATGGTTCATCAACACTACAAAGGAATGAAGTCATGAGAGACAAATTTTATGGAACTAGGGACATGGCTTAAACAAACTTGAATCTTACCCCCCTAAGGATGCTGCATACCAAATATCAAAAGCATTCATCTGCTGGATCTGAAGAAGAAGATTTTTAAAGAAAATTCCTCATTTTGAACTAAGTTATAATTCGGGCTCCCACAGTGAGCCCAAATAGGAACCCAGGGACTTGGCTTTAACAAACTTGAATCTCACCCACCTAAGGATGCAACACAGCACATATCAAAACACTCCTACTGCTGGATCTGAAGAAAAAGATTTTTTAAGACAATTCCTCATTTCGAACTAAGTTACAATTCAAGCTTCCACAGTGAGCCCAAATATGGACCTAGGAACATGGCTTGAACAAACTTGAATCTCACCCCCCTAAGGATGCTGCATACCAAATAACAAAACATTCCGACTGCTGGATCTGAAGAAGAAGATTTTTAAAGAAAATTCCTCATTTTGAACTAAGTTATAATTTGGGCTACCACAGTGAGCCCAAATATGAAAAATATGAATCCAGGGACTTTTCTTGAACAAACCTGAATCTCACCCCCCTAAGCATGCATACCCAATATCAAGATACTGCCTGCTGGATCTTGAGAAGAAGATTTTTAAAGAAATTTGCCTGAAATGCACTAAGTTCAAATTTGGGCTCCTATGCTGAGCTCAAATATGAACCCAGGGGGCCGATTTGAACAAACTTGAATCAGATCCACCCCACAATGTTGCATACCAAATATCAAAAGATTCTGCCTGCTGGATCTGGAGAAGAAGATTTTTTTAAGAAATTTGCCTGAAATGCACTAAGTTTGAATTCGGGCTTCTATAGTGAGCCCAAATATGAATCCAGGGGGCAAATTTGAACAAACTTGAATCTGACCCCCCTAGAGATAATGTATACCAAACAGGAAAGAATTCTGCCTGGTGGATCTGAAGAAGATGTTTTGGAATTTTGTTAAGAAATTCATGGGTGCTACCAGAGTTATGCCCCTTGTGGTGCCCCCTGTGGGTGCGGCAAGTTTATTTGTACAAGTTTGAACTGTCATATGACAGGGAACATGCACACCAAAGTTGGTTCAATTTGATCCAGTAGTTTGTGAGGAGTAGTCGATAATGTAAAGTTCACGATGGACGCCGGACGGCAAGTGATATGTTAAGCTCCCTTCGGTAGGCTAAAAATTCCTCATATTGAACTAAGTTATAATTCGGGCTCCCAGAAGGAGCCCAAATATAAACCCAGGGACTTGGCTTCAACAAACTTGAATCTCACCCCCCTAAGGATGCTGCACACCAAATATCAAAACATTCCGACTGCTGGATCTGAAGAAGAAGATTTTTAAAGAAAATTCTTCATTTTGAACTAAGTTACAATTCAAGCTCCCACAGTGAGCCCAAATATGAACCTAGGGACATGGCTTGAACAAACTTGAATCATGCCCCCCTAAGGATGCTACATACCAAATATCAAAACATTCCGACTGCTGGATCTGAAGAAGAAGATTTTTAAAGAAAATTCCTCATTTTGAACTAAGTTATAATTAAGGCTCCCACAGTGAGCCCAAATATGAACCCAAGGACTTGGCTTGAACAAACTTGAATCTCACCCCTCTAAGCATGCTGCATATCAAGTATCAAAATATTCTTATTAGTACATCTGAAGAAGAAGAAGATTTTTAAAGAATATTCCTCAAACTGCACTAATTTAAACATTTGGGCTCCCATAGAGAGCCCAAATATGGATCCAGGGATTTGATTTCAATAAACGTGTGAAACAATCTTCCAAAGATGTTATATGTGAAATTTGAAAGCTTTTGGACCAGTGGTTTGGGAGAAAAGTAGTCTTAAATGTTTTTCCCACTACCCACAGTGTTAAAAAATGCGGACAGCACTTTTTCAAAGTCCCCAAAAAGTCCCCCAGGATAAAACCAATAGCAATTTTTTTTGACCATTCCATTCTGTTGGTCCTAAGAAAGCTTCACACCAAATAAGAATTCTCAGTGCCGTGTAGTTTTGGAGATATGGACATTTTAATTTTTTTCTATTTTTAGCTCCTGCGGTTCCCATGGGGCGACAGGGAAATTTTTTTTTTTTGCATAAATTACGTACTTATGACCCAATAAGCCCTCATATCAAATTTGGTTCAAATCTGCCTCTCGGTTTGAAAACCAGAAATTTTGGGTGGGGCAAAATTAATAATGACGGCAAATATAGCCCCTAGAACAAATCTGAGTCTACACCCCAAAAGGAAGCTGCACACCTAATATCAAGTCTCTGCTACTGCTGGTTCATGAGAAGAAGATTTTTTAAGATTTAGGCTCACTTTTTGGGCGTGGTCCTACCAAGGGGCGGGTCAACTTGATTTGAACAAACTTGAATTGACATATGATAGGGAACATGCACACCAGATTTGGTTCAATTTGGTTGAGTAGTTTGTGAGAAGAAGTCGATAATGTAAAGTTAACGCCGGTCACCAGACGGACGGACGGATGGAAAGTGCTTAGTAAAGCTCCCCTTGAGCTCAGGTGAGCTAAAAAGGTCCTCTGACTGCTCCTGCAACTGACGCAGATAGGCAGAGAAGGAGAAAGTAGAAGCATTTCTCCAGTAGGCTGTCTGCATAACATCTGACGACTGACAGAGTAAGCATAAGCCCAGGAGGTTGACAATGCATGCACCTCCTGGGCAGAAAAGCGATTGGTAAGACAATCGTCAGTCGCTAGACGAGCGAATAGAAAGACAAATCCATCTAGAAATGGATTGAGGAGCGATCTTCTGTCGACCAGGCATAAGAGACCTTTCCTGCCTTTCCTACTGAACTGCGTCTGGTTGAGGTAAATGCGAATTGCATGAACCGGACAGAGAAAATGGCGATTACCCTCAGCAGAAGGAAGAGCCCTGATACAGATTGGAGGTGGAGTAGTTTCTGGCATATGATTCTTGGCCAGAAAGGTGCAATCAGTGGTAAAGTAACACTGTTGGCAAAGCTCCTGAAGAAGGCCAGATCAACAGAGAGGGCGTGAAGCTCACTAACCCTTCTGCCTGAGGCCATCAGAAAAACCGTCTTGTATGTGAGAAAATGCATATCCACCTGGGATAAAGGTTCGAACGGCACCCCCCTTCCCCCCCTGCAAAGCAGCACCCAAGAAAGATACCATCTTCGTAAGTATTTTCAAAGAAAAGTGCCAAATAAGAGAGGTACACATTAGTGCCAATATGATGCTTTCCCACATATGAAGAGGTCTCCGAAAGCATGGACCTGTACCCTTAGATGGTAACAGGCAGGAGGCCCCGAGAATCAAACAGATATACCAGAAAATCTGTGTAACTGAAGGATCAATATAATCAATAGAGTGATCAGCACACCATAGACAGAAGACCTTCCACTTAGTCACATATGCTAAACCAGTGGAGTGCCGCCTTGAAGAAGAAATGCACTCCACAAAATGCCTCCACGGAGGAGACAGGACCTTACAAAAGATACGAGTGAAGGCACAACAAAGTCAGGTTGATATGAAACCTCCTCGGGTGACCCTGGCAAAGGGTGAGACGTGCCGGAACTGCCGCCAACAGAGCGGAGCTGATTGATCCACACTCACTGAGGCGACAGGGGAGCGATCAGAATGATTTGACAACTACAGGTTCGTATCTTGGCTAGAACATGAGGCAGAATCAGAACCAGTGGGAAAGCGTAGCCGACTAGACAGTTCCAATCGAGTGACAGTGCATCCACGGCGAAAGCCAGAGGAACTAGACACAGGGACACAAAAGTGTACGCCTGAGGGTTCTGACAGGTTGCAAAAAAAACGATGTGGGGACGACCCCAGAAATCGCGAAGCGACTAAAACACTGCCCTGTGAAGCGTCCACTCGGTGGAAATGAACCAGCATCGGGACAGGGAGTCAGCTAGGACGTTCAGACGACTGGGAATGTGATGAACCACCACCCCGGCGCTGACGTCCTGAGTGAGCAGTAGAAGGGTCCCGAGCCAATTTGTCCATGGGAATCGAGCGCTTGCCATCTGGTTCCAAATGTAAGCGACCACTGTCAAATTGTCGGACAACAGAAGGACCTGATGATTCAAAAGGTTGGGGATCCACTGCCGGAAACTCAAGAATAGCAGGAAGCTCCTTCTGGTTGATGTGAAGAGCTGCTTGACCCTGGTCCCATACACCATGAGGGAAAGACCAGAGGATCCAACATCGCGCACCATCCAAGATCGCTGGCATCAGACATCAGAACATGATCAGACATGGGCAAGTCCAATGGAACTCCCTGCATAATCCACTGAATATCCATCCAGGGGAGAAGGTGATGAGGATAAGATACTGGTAATGGAAGCACCAGATCCAGAGGATCGACATTCGGCTTCCAATGACTGAGAAAGTGTTGGAGAGGTCTGACATGCAATCGACCTAGAGGAATGGGATCCGTCACCAAACTGCAGAGACAGAGCAGGCGGAGAATACTCCGAGCTGTTGCGGATGTGGACTGGGTCAGAGTCAGGGCGGAAGCCGAAAGAATCACAGCCTTCGCCCAGGGAATTGCCGCTGTATTCAGCTGAGTACAGAAGTCCATCCCCAGATGACAAAATGACTGAGAAGGGACCAGGTCTGACTTCTCCTCATTGACTCTGAACCCTAGTGATGTGTTGACATCTGACTCCAGAAGAGCAGCATTGGAGTGCCTCTAGAGGATATCGTCCAGATACACCGAAGTAGCCACCCTGGACTGAGTGAGATGGAAGGCTATCACATGCGACCACAGTTGGATGAAGGCCCAAGGAGCCAGGTTGAGGCCGAAAGGCATGGCCTTGAACAGGTAAATTCGCCCCAGAAAAGCAAACCTGAGATACTTTCGCGATGTCCGATGAATCAGAAAGTGAAAGTGTCACGCAGGTCAATGCTGGAAGCGAAATCTCCCTGGTGAATGATAGACTGTTTCAGGATACTCAGATCGACAACCAGTTGAAGTTGGCCATCCTTCTTCGACACCAAGAACAGGCAGGAATAAAATCCCACTGAATGAATGTTCTTGACGACCTTGATCGCCCTCTTGACAGGAGATTGTCCATCTCCGTGATCAAAAGTTCCCGACGGGAAAAGTCTAAAGGAACTTGGGTCGGAAGAGGCACTCTTGGTAGAGTGGGGTGTCTCTGAAAGGATATCTGCAGACTGGACTGAACATCTAACACCCAAGGATCGGATGTGAACGGTCTGCAAACTCGGATTTCCCTCCTCCAACTTGAGCCCCAAGAGAGGAGAAACCACCTCCTCTGCTAGATGAAGGATCCTGAGACCTCCCCGTGGACTGCCGACACTTACCCTTACCTCGTGAGTAAGAGGAAGAAGTGGAAGCAGGAGGATCAGCCCCTGGCTTCACAGAGAAAGCAGAAGGGCGTTTGTTAGGCTTGGAATGGCCCCGACCTCCAACAGAAGGCAGATCGAGCTGGTGAAGCAGCAGCTGATCTTTGGAATGATGCATGACATCATCCTGGACCGTCGCCACGGAATCATGGAATAGAAGCGGATCGAAGAGCAGCACCCTGCCCTTCAGGAAGGGAATGGCTTGTGCCCGACACAGCGTCCAGGCAAACTAATTCCCAAAATAGTCATGTTACAGGCATGAGCGTGAGTAAGATGCACTAGCCTCTTAGAGATCACACACAAAGGAGCCTGTATGTCGTCAAACTTCTCTGAAGGCAGATAAGCAGCCGAGGCAGAGATGCCGTGATCCGAGAGAGAAAGCATGCCTAGCATCTCTCTGAATAAGCCCAAGATGGACTCCAAAGTCGCCATAGGAAAAATGACCGACTTGGGGTCCTGATCCAAGACCGTCAAAGTCTTGCAGACTGAAGGATTGGCGGAATCGTAGGAACAATATTGCACAGGGGCAAAAAGGCATCAGCCTAGTGAAGAACAATATCTTCAAAGCCTTGGAACTCAGCTTTGAGTCCAATGCTGCAAAAGCTTCGACCACTTGTACAGACTGGTACGGTCGAAGCTACCTAGAAGCAGGTTGCTTCACAGGCTGTAGGTGCGTGACCGATGATCGCGGCCTGACTGAAACCTCCGGCTGGTCTGATGGTATGAAGGAACTCAAACACAAAGTCAAGAGCTGCCCACAAGTCAGAAGACTGATGGCTCTCAACGTCAGGTGTGTCTGATCCGGTCGGAAGACACATAGCCCATGTCGGGCATACCAGCTGATGCCTCCCATGGTGTAGAAACAATGGCCTGCTTCCTATTCTGGGAGGCAGTGCTGTGGAGGATGCCTGGAAGCCACTAGAAGCCTCGCTGTGGCAACGGGAAGGCTCTTGGAAAGAACCTGTGTGAGCAAGGAGAGGGGCTCCTTAAGCTCACAACCCATATCTGCCAGTTTGATGTGGGAATGGCCCGGCAAAGTGGCTTCGCATCTAACCCACCAAACCAGAAAAGGGTCACGATCCTTTAGAACACCCAATGCGGTGGCAGCCAAAGCGTTTGAATACAGATGCTTATAGGGGTGTAAAATACCCTGGGGATCTGAAGTGCGGGAACTCAGGAGAGTCGCCATGGACATCTGAGGGACACAAAAATGCACCGGGCCCGCAAAACTGGCCAAAAGACCATAGCGTGTGGATGGAAGCACAACAGAGTGATCCCACCATGGACATCTGAATCTAAAAAAAAACGTGCTGGGCTGAGACCACAGCAGAGGGATCGACCAGCAATCACTTCAGAGTTGAAGCCAGGGAAGGTTGAAGCCGATATCCCACATCCAACAAGCAGAAATCCATGCATACCCCTGCAGGGATAAGCCAAGGCTGGCTGAAACAGAGACCGATGATGTCACCAATGGAGTAGCTGCAGGAGCAGATACATCAGTAGCTGCTGACAAAGACTAAAAAGTGGAGAGAGCAACCAAGCTCGGCTCCAAAGGAGGAGTCACAACCCTAGTGACTCAGATGTCGATTTGAGGGGGACAGTAGTCCCAGAACCAGGCATCTCTTCACCAGAAAGTCAGCAGCTACATCGGTATCACTGCAATAGAAAGACTGCAAACCCCCAGGAGGAGGTATAACTCTCTCCAGACAGAGTCAAATTGGGAGGCCCTGAACGACTGTGTTCACCTTCCTGAGGGTGCGGAAGGAAAACGGCACGTGCCCAAACTACACAATAGACAAAAGGTGGAAGACTACCCAGCCCACAGGGTCAATAGAACACCCAAGTAAACTAGGGGGAACTGTTTTAGTGAACTAAAACACATGTCTCCCCTTCGATTAGTTCCATGCTTCCAATTTACGACTAACAAAGTGCAAACTAAAATTCAAATGTCAAGATCATGAAAGTTCAAGATAGAATGTGACACATCAGCCTGGCTGTTGTATTCATCTGCCAAATATCATAAACCTAGCTGAACAATTCAATAATTTGACCGTGATGTCAAATATCAAGGCCACAACAGTACATGATACAATGTTGTCTTGTGCTGATACACTCACATGCCAAATATCATAAGCCTAGGTCAAAAGATAAAAAAAAAAATCAATAATTTTGACCTTGAGGTCAAAGGACAACGTCATATGTTGGTCGAGGCCAAAGTCATATGTGGGTCATGATGGTACATCGTCTCATGGTGATACACCCACATGCCGAATATCATAAGCCTAGGTCAAAAGATAAAAAATGAAAGTGTCAATGACACTGTAGCTTAACTTGTTAAGACATGTACATGCATAGTATGTGACACAGCAATGACAAACATCTAGGTAATGACCTGATAACAAAGGTACATATAAAGTATTGTAACGGTCTGTACATAAATACTGATCGTAGCCTGTAACAAATGCATAGGTAAAGTACTGTAAAGGAGGGTGACAGTCAGATGCTAAACTAGAAAAGAAATCTTTGAGTCCCAGAGTGGGTCTGACTTAACCCAAAAATATTTGTTCTCATAGCACAGTGATAACAAAGGCACCCCAGAACACACTCATTCCTGTCCCAAGGTGAAAACAAAGGTACCCAAGATGTTTTGTGAAGATCATTTCATAAATATGAGCTGTATAGAAGTTGTGACAAAAAACTGATTTGGACCTAATTTCGGTACAAAATGGCCACTGGCAGCCATCTTGAATTCTGGAACGCACCCAGAAACACTCGTTCTCGTCCCAAGGTGATAATAAAGGTACCCAAGAAGTTTCGTGAAGATCGGTTCATAAATACAGCCTCTAGCCCGAGCCGTATTGACATGTGCACTTACAATGTACAAGTAGCACTGAGTAAATCAAAGTTCATCTATTTTGCATAATTTCTGCACGAGAAAAAAACCTGTATTATATGTGATGTATCCCATGGTACTAAACATTCACACAAAAAATTATTCAAATCAGTGCTTTCATATGGAAGTTCTGTGCAAAAATCTGATTGCACCTAATTTTGTACAAAATGGCTACCATCGGCCATCTTGAATTTCGGACTGGATCCAAAAACACTTGTTCTTGTCCCACAGTGATACCAAAGGTACCCAAGAAGTTTTGTAAAGATCGGTTCATAAATACGGCCTCTAGCCCGAGCCGTACTGGCATTTGCACTTACAATGCTGAAAGTCACACAAAATACATCGATGTTAGTCTAATTTTCATAATTTACGCACGAGAAAAAAACCTGTATTATATGTGATGTATCCCATGGTACTAAACATTCACACAAAAAATTATTCAAATCAGCACTTTCATATGGAAGTTCTGCGCAAAAATCTGATTGCACCTAATTTTGTACAAAATGGCTGCCAGCGGCCAACTTGAATTTCGGATCGGACCCAAAAACACTCGTTCTCGTCCAGGGCTTGAAATTAGCGGGCGCCAGGTCGCCAAATGCGACTGGCTTTCATGATTGGCGACTTACTTGCGTTACGTGGTCGCCACATTGGTGACCATAAATTTTTTCACATCTGTCAGATATAAACACCAATACCTACATAAAATAACACATTATGTGGGAAGAATCATATACCAGTATTATTTTTTGGACAAGTATCTTCAGTCCTCGGAATTAGGAAAATTTGCGACGGCACAACATTGCCGCCTCCAAATATTCTTCGACGGGCAAATTTTTATCAGCGACGGCACGTTTGAATTGAATTGTTTGGATGACAGTATTATGACACTAAGTGAATAATAATCATTAATCAGAACAGCTGACTTCGAATGGACAAGAGATCACTGGCAGGTGGTAAGTTGGAAAGCTGTAGTTCGATTAAGTGATCAATTGACTGACTGGTTGTCCTAATTTTAGGGGCTGGTTGTAACTCGCATCCATGCATTATTAGCCTATCGGTTTTGACAGTAACTGTAAGAGACAGAAATATTTGCATTGCGCATCAACCCGGGGCGAGTTGACTCTGACCCGATAAACACAACAAGAATTATTTTCCAACTCACCCTTGTTTTGTACTCAATGCGTTTATTTTTTTATTGAACCGATTGATTGTTTTCCAATTCAGTTTGTTTGAGATTGTACAGCTTACATTATGCCACAAGTGGAGAATGCTAAAATTAAAATGGAACATGACCACATGCTCTGTTGGGATTACATCAGTGACCAATAGAACTGCCGCATTGTCCCAGTACACCAATTTAGCATACTTTCATGAAATGAAAAATTCGATTGGTTGTACTTATGTAAGGTGTGTTGTCAAAAGGGAATTGCCCAGGAATTCCTGGGTTATTTTAAACGTGCATCACAGTCAACAAGGGGGTTCTTTCGAAAAAACACAAACAAACGAAAAACAACTGGTTATGAACAGTTTTTCAACCACATACATTTTGTACAAACTTACTTTCAAATTAATTAATATTAGACATTTCCACAAATATTGATTTTATACACCAGTTATGCCTATAAAACATATGTTATGTAGGGTTGGATGATCAGTTCTGACAGACTTCAGGTGATTGGGATTTGGGTCAAGTAAAAAAATATTATGGCTGCCAATTTATTGATAGAAAAGAACCTCACCATTCCATTCGTTAATAATGAATGGCACGATGAAATTCTTTTCTGTCAACAAATTCTGTGTATTAATTTTGTATCAAACAATATAAGTCTACTGTCAAGAATTGTGCAGTCAAAAACTTACAAATGAAGATCATAGGATTCCCACCGACGAACTTGCAAATTTCAAACATGCTGCTGAAAACAACCTTTTGCCGGCCAAAAAATAAGGTGAATTTTCAGCCCAGAAGCCGCCATTTAATAGAAGATTTCAAAATTTTCTTGGGGGGAGGACCCCCACAAACCCCTCTAAAATTGCTCGTGCCCTTGGACCTCGCTGCAGATGCCTTCGGCCTCTGCTTCAGTACACGTCTTTTCATGTGACGATCTGATTACAAAATTTGCGACCAGATTTAGGGCCTAGGAAGACACTTTGGCGACCTGGAAAAAAATCCAATTTCAACCCCTGTTCTCGTCCCACGGTCATAACAAAGGTACCCAAGATGTTTCGTAAAGATCGGTTCATAAATACGGCCTCTAGCCCGAGCCGTACTGAATTGTTGATGGACAGACGGACAGAAGAACAGACGGATGACTGGCCATGGCATAAGCTCAAATTAGGCTTCGCAAAAGTTGAGCTAAAAATCAGTAATTTGGCCTTGAGGTCAAAGGTCAAGGTCATATGTGGTCATGATGGTACGCGACACATCGCCTCATGGTGATACGCCCACATGTTAAATATCATAAGCCTTGGTCAAAAGATAAAAAAGTTCTGACCCGGACACGGTTGTACGACAACAATAACGAGAAGAATTCAGGGTAAAACAATATGTCTCCCTTCGGTGGAGGGGATACATAATAAAGTGGAGCATGAATAATGGGAAACTTCAACATGCTAAGACAACAAAAATTGCCCGCAAGGTATAGTCCTAGGCATATCTGGTGAGGGCAATGTAGATGGCAAGGTGAACCCAAAGAAAATATTAATCAGGACATCCCCAGCTACCAGAGTAAGGTGGCATGAAACAAAGGCCCAACGGGAACAGAAAAGTACCCCAACAGCCAAAAAGGGAACTGGCAGAAATTCTACCCTCAACAGAGGGGAGAGAAGCTGCCACAACCACCCCCAGCTGACACCTAACTCAGATAAAAGCAGAACCCAAAGGGTTAGCATTAATGAACAAAAGACCGAAATAGCACAGTACGCGAAAATTGCGTGCAAAATTGGTATAGAGATTTATCATGAAAAATAAAGTGAATAATCAAGAGAATATATACTACTCAAAGTTTGCTAAGCACCAAGTATATCCAACTACCTGTTTTACATTTTAGTTGAAATATTGTTATGAAAAGTGTTATACTTTTTATTTAATTATATCTTTAATGATTTAAGTACAGAAATTAAGATTTTATTTGTGTTTGACATTATTTTTTAGCTTTTGAATATGATAACCATGGAAAATGGATATTATCGGTAAAAGAAGAAAATTTTCAATATGCCAAAAAGTTGATGGAGCGAACTGGTATGGGTTCAATATCGAATATGAGACCCATTACTGTTGATTACTGCTTGACAACGCCTTCTCATGCTCCCAATCAGGTTCCTGGTGGTCATCTGTGGGATGTTGTTCCATTCTTGGAACAGCATGGCACCAAGCTCCAGGACACTTCTTGGCTGGACTGGACAGGTTGAAATTGCAAGCTGCAACTCACTCTAGACATGTTCGATTGGATTGAGGTCAGGGGATCTTGCTGGCTAGTCCATACGCTCAATCCCCTCCCTCTGTCGGTACTCCCAGACAGCATAGGCAACATGAGAATGGGCATTATCGTCCATCAGAATGAATCTATCACCCACTGCACCTGCATACAATATGACGTGGGCATCCAGGATCTCATCAATATACCGCTGTGAAGTCATTGTACCACAGTCAAGGACACAGAGATCTGTACGTCCATCCTAGCTCATGCCGCCCAGACCATTTTTGGCCCTCCACCATAGCGGTCATGTCCGGCAATGTTGGCTGCATGTAATCGCCCTCCTGGACTTCTCCATACCCTAGAATGCCTATCTGTGTGGTCTAGACAGTACCTTGACTCATCTGTAAAAAGGACAGGTCGCCAATCTTCTCTGGTCCATCCAACGTGGTCCATGGCCCGTTCATATCATGCCTCGTGGCGGTTCTGGAACAGTGGAATGCGAATACATGGTCTTCTCGATCGAAGACTACCTTCGAGCAACCTTGTCTGTATAGTCTGCATCGAAACATTTACCCCAGATGCATTCTGAAGGTCACTGGGAAGCTGGGTTGCTGTAGCAAAGCAGATGATCAAAAACCGGTCTTCAGCTGCACATGTAGAAACCAGTTTTGAAAAAAAAACAGCTTTTGAAAAAATAAAAAAATTTTTTAAAAAATCACCAGTTTTGAAAAAAAAATCACCGTTTTTGAAAAAAAAAAAACAGCTTTTGAAAATAAATTTACCACTTTTGAAAAACAAATTCTAACCACATTTGAAAAAAAAATTACCACTTCTGAAATAAATTGTCGCTTTTTAAGCTGATTATCTTTTTCAAAACTGGTTATTTTTTTTTCAAAACTGGAAATTTTTTTTATCAAAAGTGGTTATTTTTTTTTCAAAACTGGAGAAAATTAATGAAAAATAGTTCTTTTTTAGTTTCAAACTTTTTACCAATCTTCAGCCTTCAAAACCAGATGTCTCCTGGTGCCAACTTGAATCTGTCTGACCTGTGCAGGATGCTGGGTGTCGACTATACAGTTGACAGAAGATATCTGCATTGTTTTGTACGACATCGAAGAATTGCCACCTTTTCTAATACTAACTGGTTAAAACAAGAGCAACACGAAGCGTGGCATATGCCCCCTCCCAAAATGCCAAGTGTATCAAACACCAAATTCATAGAAATAGCTGTAACCTAAAAAGAACTAGAGGGGGCTGCCAAGGGTGATAAATTCTCCCGAATTAATTCCTTGATACTGTAATGCCTCGATACTGTAATGCTGTGGTACTATAACTAATAATACGGTCTAGCAGAATTTTAAACCTCTTACTTGGCAAAAAATCAGTAATTTGACCTTGAGGTCAAAGGTCAGTGTTATATGTGGGTCATGATGATACGCGACACATAATCTCATGGTGATACACCCACATGCCAAATACCATAAGCCAAGGTCAAAAGATAAAACAGTTCTGAGCCGGACATGAATTCCGTCGGTTTCTGTGTTTAAATTTGTGTGTTTATTCTAAAAAAGCATGTCCAAATAGTCAAAAAAGTGATTTTTAGGAAATTTTTTTGGGTGGTAGCTAACCATAACCCTACCCTACTACTGACTGACCCTAACCCCCCCCCCCCCCCCCCCCCCCCAAGAATCATAAATTTGCACTATGTGACCAAAGGTGAGAAAAGACTCGTAACCCCCACCTGTACTTGAAAATAAGTCACATAAGCCAAAAATAGCCACATAAACCGAAAAACAGCCGGGGCAGACATAAACCCCTTACGACTAAACACTTAAAACCCATTTCGTTAGCTCGGACGTACTGACTGACAGATAGACGACGCCACGACTACATTCCCCCGAAATTAGTTTTCATGGAAATAATTATTTAAATCCAACATTGATGACAGCAAATATGTTGGACGGACACATTTTGCAATCATCTCCTAAGTTAAACAAGGGCAAACAACTATGTAAATGTTTATGCGAAGATGTTAATTCTGTTTCAGGATCCGTTCCCCCATATTGAGGTATAAGCATGGCAAACATTATTTGAATTCAACAAATAATGACAGTGCCACAGCAGCAAATATGTTGGACGGACACATTTTTCAATAATAATCCCCTAACTTAAACAAGGGCAAATAACTCAGTAAATCCTTCGGCAAAATTATTAATTCTGCTGTAGGATTCGTTCCCCCATGTTGAGGTACAAGCATAGCGAAATTTATTTGAATCTGACAAATAATGACAGTGCTGGAGCGGCATATACGTTGGACACGTACTGACTGACAGATAGACGACGCCACGACTACATTCCCCCGAAATTATTTTTCCGGGAAATAATTATTTAAATCCAACATATGATGACAGCAAATATGTCGGACGGACATATTTTGCAATCATCTCCTAAGTTAAACAAGGGAAAATAACTATGTAAAATGTTTATGCGAAGATGTTAATTCTGTTTCAGGATCCGTTCCCCCATATTGAGGTATAAGCATGGTAACAATTATTTGATTTCAACAAATAATGACAGTGCCACAGCAGCAAATATGTTGGACTGACACATTTTTCAATAATAATCCCCTAAGTTAAACAAGGGCAAATAATTCAGTAAATCCTTCGGCAAAATTATTAATTCTGCTGTAGGATACGTTCCCCCATGTTGAGGTACAAGCATAGCAAAATTTATTTGAATCCGACAAATAATGTCAGCGCTGGAGCAGCATATATGTTGGACAGACACATTTGTGTAACGAACATACGTAATGTAAACAACGTAGCTAACTTGTTTGAACAAGTTACTTATGTAGTTTAAACAAGGTAGCAACTTGTTTATTCAAATTAGCTGACTTGTTCAATAAAGTTACTAACTTGTTCAAAGAAGTTAGCTTACTAACCAATCACAGATACCAGTTTATTATTTTAGCTTTCCCATTCGTTATTACTCTATTCACAATTGATAGAGCAAAGATGGGAGTGTTTGGGCATTGTGTCCATGTATTGCTAGCCGGTGATAACAGCAGGCTTCCATGGAAAACACAAACTAAGTATAACAGGTGCCTGGGCTATCATTAGCGTGGGTTTCGTTTGGAGGAATTATGTGCCTGTACGACAAAGATTATGTGACACTGTTACACTAATCGCGAATGGCCAGTGCATGTCCAAAAACCGACTTGGCACCCAACTGTACACATGAGCTCCAAAACGTCCACATTCCAGACTTTTCCTTGAGAAGTGCAGAGGCTATAATTTGGGCGCCTGGTGCACTCCAAAACAACTGAAAATACTTTTCTACAAACCTGACTAACTGATATGTTGCTCCTTTATCAACGAGAAAAGTCACTAGCCGTCCATCTGTTCCTTGGTTCACTGCTGATATAAAACGGGCTAAAACTGAACGCCGGAAAGCAGAACGACAGTGGAGACACACTGGCTTGACAGTTCACCATCAAATATTTCATGACAAGAACAATAAAGTGAACTTCATGACAAAACATGCTCGCCAACACCACTATAGTGAGAGAATATCTAACACCAAATCATCCAAAGTGTTATATTCGCTATTGAGTGAACTCTACGGGAAAACAAAATCATCCACTCTTCCTACCAACATAGAAATGGACGACCTCCCAAATGCCTTCGCTGATTATTTCCATAACAAGATTGCTACTATTCGGTCACAATTTGACACTTATGAGGGGCAAGCCGAATTTCGACCATTCATTGGCTCGCTGCTTCAGTCATTCCGTCCTGTTTCTAGTGAAGAGGTTAGAAAAGTTATCACTTCAGCTCCTCCTAAATCGTGTACACTGGACCCGATTCCCACAGAACTTTTTCTGAAGCATATTGATGCTATCATCGACCCAGTCACTGCTTTGATGAATTTTTCGCTGTCTTCTGGCATGTCCCGACATGCTTTAAAAGGGCTGTTGTTGTGCCTCTTTTAAAAAAGCCTTCGTTGGACCCTGAAACTCTTAAGAACTACAGGCCAGTGTCCAATCTCCCTTTCCTTTCCAAAATCCTTGAAAAGCTCGTTCTTGCCCAACTAAAAGAACACCTGGAATATCATTCGTTAATGGAAAAGTGCCAGTCTGCTTACCGCAAAGGGCACAGTACTGAAACTGCACTGATCCGAATAACGTCTGACCTTCTGACCGCGTCTGATGAAGGAAAAGTGTCCCTGCTAACACTCCTCGATTTATCGGCGGCGTTTGATACACTGGACCATACAATTTTAATTCGTAGACTCGAAACTACTTTTGGCACCTGTGGATCCGCTCTTAAATGGTTTGCCTCATATCTATCTGACCGGTTCCAACAAATTCAAGTTGGAAACTCACTTTCAGATGAACGTGCACTGATATTTGGAGTCCCACAAGGTTCATTACTCGGCCCTATGCTATATCTCCTGTATACACAACCACTTGGTGACATTATCAGGAGCCACAGAGTTGGGTGCCACATGTATGCAGACAACACACAGTTATATGACCATGATACAGTTAACCGATCCACCCAGCTTGTTTCAAACGTCGAGGAATGTTTGTCATTGGTGAAGTCTTGGATGTTGGCAAACCAACTCAAACTCAACGATGACAAAACCGAAGTGATGTGGTGCGCAAAACAATCCGTCGCAAATTCCCTCACAATTCAGCACATTTCCATAGGCGAGAACTTGATCCATTTCACCGATAGTACGAAAAATCTCGGAGTTCATTTGGACACCACTCTTTCAATGTCCTATCAAATATCAAACATATGTAAGTCAGTATATTTTGAAATTAGAAGGCTAGGTCATATCCGAAAATATTTAAGTTTAGACGCCACAAAAAAGCTGATTTCATCATTCATCTTGAGTCGAATAGATTACTGTAATGCACTGCTTTTCGATGTCCCGGACAACCAGCTCCAACGTTTACAGAGGCTGATCAACGTTGCTGCTAGGATTGCTCTACGGACGAAGAAAAGGGAACACATCTCACCCGCCCTTGCCAAGCTGCACTACATCCCAGTTAAAGACCGCATAACATATAAACTAGCAATACTCACCTACCAGAGAAATTCGGCTGACTTCCCAGGCTACCTTAGCAGACTCCTCATACCATACAAGCCGCAGCGATAATTACGATCCAGCGACGAAGGGCTTTTAACTCAGTTCGCGGGGAATTTGAAGACTGTTGGTGACAGGGCTTTCAGGATCAGTGCGCCCCGTGTGTGGAACTCGTTACCCAAAACCTTACGAAATGCACCATCTCTTGAAAGTTTTAAAAAGGGACTAAAAACCTACTTATACCAGAGGAACTTCCCAACTATCCCTTCGGTGACACACAAAACGGGTGACTTAATCGACTTTTATCTATCTTATTCGTGCTTTCTTCTGTAAAGCGCTTAGGGCTTTTATTAGGATAGGCGCTATTTTAGTGATATATATTATTATTATATGTAGACCTACGCGCTATCCAACCCCAATGAGTGCTATCAATGATAAGGGTCTGTGAAAGGTTAGGGTTCTTTTGGTGTCATCGTTGGGTCGTAGTTTGATAATTTCAATTGAGCTTCAACAACAGTTTCAACAAAATGAGAATGAGTAGGTAGGATGTGCTGAACAAACAGGAAAGATCAGCCCAGTGGCAGCAAGCTATCGTGAAGCTTTACTAGCCCGACAAAAGCATGCCGCTTATCAGTGGTTGAAGACGAGTACGCCATCTTCGTGTTGTACCACTCATTACCCAACGTCACTATAACCCAGCCTGGGGATTTGAGTATCTCACCAAAGGACACAATGCAGATGACGAATCACAGGATCAAACCGTTCCTTAATGGTATTTATTTTGTTATTGGTGTTCAAGGTCACATTTCTGCATACTGACTGATCGTGACCACCACGTGGAGATAAAGTCAAGGTTAGTCAACCGATTATACTCAGGTTGTTCATTTTAGAGGACTTCCACCCCAAGTAACCTTGTTTTAAAATGCTAGCAACTTTTTATGCCCCCGACTGATCTAGTCGGGGAGTGGAGGGGGGGGGGGGGCATCTAGTGGAGAGCTTCGCCCGTTCGTTCGTACGTTACGTATGTTCGTTACACAAATGTGTCTGTCCAACATATATGCCGCTCCAGCACCGTCATTATTTGTCGGATTCAAATAAATTTTGCTATGCTTTGTACCTCAACATGGGGGAACTGATCCTACAGCAGAATTAATAATTTTGCCAAAGGATTTACTGAGTTATTTGCCTTTGTTTAACTTAGGGGATTATTATTGAAAAATGTGTCCATCCAACATATTTGCTGCTGTGGCACTGTCATTATTTGTTGAATTCAAATAATGTTTGCCATGCTTATACCTCAATATGGGGGAACGGATCCTGTAATAGAATTAACATCTTCGGATAAACATTTACATAGTTATTTGCCCTTGTTTAACTTAGGAGATGATTGCAAAATGTGTCCGTCCAACATATTTGCTGTCATCATATGTTGGATTTAAATAATTATTTCCATGAAAAATAATTTCGGGGGAATGTAGTCGTGGCGTCATCTATCTGTCAATCAGTATGTCCGAGCTAACGAAATGGGTTTAAGTGTCTAGTCGTAAGTATGGAAGGGGTTTATGTCTGCCCCGGCTGTTTTTCAGTTTACGTGGCTATTTTTGGCTTATGTGACTTATTTTGAAGTACAGGTGGGGGTTATGTGTCTTTTTTTCACCTTTAGTCACATAGTGCAAATTTATGATCTGGGGGGGGGGGGGGGGGGGGGGGGGGCGGGGGAGGGGGGGTAGGGATTAGGGTCATTAGCTACCACCCAAAAAATCACTTTTTGGACTATTTGGACATGTTTTTTTAGAATAAACACATAAATTTAAACACATAAACCCAATTCCGTCTGTCTGTCCGTCTGTAGATGGAATTCGTGTCCGGCTCAGAACTGTTTTATCTTTTGACCTAGGCTTATGGTATTTGGCGTGTGGGTGTATCACCATGAGGTTGTGTGTCGCGTATCATCATGACCCACATATAACACTGACCTTTGACCTCAAGGTCAAATTACTGATTTTTTGCCAAGTAAGAGGTTTAAAATTCTGCTAGACCGTATTATTAGTTATAGTATCACAGCATTACAGTATCAAGGCATTACAGTATCAAGGAATTAATTCGGTAGAATTAGCCACCCTTGGCGGCCCCCTATAGTTCTTTTTTAGGTTACAGCTACTTCTATAAATTTGGCATTTGATACATTTGGCATTTTCGGAGGGGGCATATGCCACGCTTCGTGTTGCTCTTGTTTTAACGAGTTAGTATTAGAAGGGGTGGAGATTCTTCAATGTCGTACAAAACAATGCAGATATCTTCTGTCAACTGTATAGTCGACACCCAGCATCCTGCACAGGTCAGACAGATTCAAGTCGACACCAGGCGACATCCGGTTTTGAAGGCTGAAGATTGGTAAAAAGTTTGAAACTAAAAAAGAACTATTTTCCATTAATTTTCTCCAGTTTTGAAAAAAAAAAAACACTTTTGATAAAAAAAAATTCCAGTTTTGAAAAAATAACCAGTTTTGAAAAAAAAATAACCACTTTTGATAAAAAAAATTCCAGTTTTGAAATGAAAGAGTCAATGACTCTGTAGCTCAACTTGGATATGACAGGAATTAGTACTTGCTGTGACCAAGACAACTGAATAATGAATATGACAGGAATTAGTATTTGTTTTGGCCCAGTCAACAATAATAAAAGAATTACAAGGTGACTGTAATGGACTACAGATTAAGACCAATCATTGTAGATTATTATTTTTGTGTGGAAATTTTCAGTCCCAAACAAAATATTTTCAGACTAAAATTTTCTCTTCTTCTTCTTAAAATTGACCAAAATGCATCAAAACCCAAAAAACTAATTTCCGGATTTTGGTCCAAAATTTTCTAAGTCCCACCCGGACCCCAAATTTTCAGTGTAAAAAAAAATTTTTTTTTTTTGTCTTAAAATTGACCAAAACGCATAAAAAACAAAAAAACTAATTTCCGGATTTTGGTCCAAAATTTTCTAAGTCCCACCCGGACCCCTAATTTGCATAATTTATTCACGAGAAAAACTCTGTATTATATGTAATGTATCCCATGGTACTAAACATTCATACAAAAATTTATTCAAATCAGATCTTTCATTTGGAAGTTCTGCGCAAAAATCTGATTGCACTTAATTTTGAACAAAATGGCTGCTAGCGGCCATCTTGAATTTCAGACTGGACCCCAAAACACTCCTTCTCGTCCCACAGTGATAACAAAGGTACCCAAGAAGTTTCGTGAAGATCGGTTCATAAATACGGCCTCTAGCCCGAGCCGTATTGGGATTTGCACTCACAGTGCTGAAACTAACACTAAATAAATCAAAGTTAGCCTAATTTGCATAATTTACGCACAAAAAAAACCCCTGTAATATATGTAATGTATCCCATGGTACTAAACATTCATACACAAAATTATTCAAATCAGAGCTTTCATATGGAAGTTCTGTACAAAAAACAGATTTCTGTATCGTCGGTACAAAATGGCTGCTGGCAGCCATCTTGAATTTCGGACTGCACCCAAAAACACTCGTTCTCATCCCACGGTCATAACAAAGGTATCCAAGAAGTTTCGTAAAGATTGGTTCATAAATACGGCCTCTAGCCCGAGCCATAGCAGCTTGGCACTTACAGCTCTGAAAGTAACACTAAATAAATCAAAGTCAGTCTAATTTGCATAATTTACGCACGAGAAAAAACCCCGTATTATATGTGATGTATCCCATGGTACTAAACATTTATACAAAACTTTATTCAAATCAGAGCTTTCATATGGAAGTTCTGTACAAAAAACTGATTTTTGCATCATCGGTACAAAATGGCCACTGGCAGCCATCTTGAATTTCGGACCACACCTAAAAACACTCGTTCCCATCCCAGGGTCATAACAAAGGTACACAAGAAGTTTCATAAAGATCGGTTCATAAATACGACCTCTAGCCCGAGCCATAGCCAATTGTTGACGTACGGACGGATGGACGGACGACGGACGAAGAGCCATGACAATAGCTCAAAGTTGAGCTAAAAATAACCAGTTTTGAAAAAAAAATAACCAGTTTTGAAAAAACGACAATTTATTTCAAAAGTGGTAATTTTTTTTTCAAATGTGGTTAGAATTTGTTTTTCAATAGTCGTAAATTTATTTTCAAAAGCTGGGTTTTTTTTTCAAAAACGGTGATTTTTTTTTCAAAACTGGTGATTTTTTAAATTTTTTTTTTTTTTTTATTTTTTCAAAAGCTGTTTTTTATTTCCCAACTGGTTTCTTCAGTACATGTTGCCCTGTCTCTGCCACCACCATGCCATCTTACTGGTGTACGATACTGCTGAAATTGTGTTCTGGCTGTGGTGATCAGCGTATGGTGCACACCAAGGGCTTCACCAACCTGACGATGCGTAGCCCCTTGCTCCGCTATCCCAACAGCCTGCCTCATTTCTACTTCTGACAAATGTCTTCTTACATTTGCATTCGTCATATTCAATCATTAAATCATAAGGGTTTGTGTTGAAATGAAGATTGAATACCCTACACATGCCATGTACATGTAGACAGTACACAAAAATATCATGAAAATCAAGGGGTACATGCTTTCCATGACTGTCAGGAAAAGTCTACCTGTTGAGAGAGCTAATGTAAACACTGGGGACCATCTCAATACATTCCTCAATCATATCCACCAAAAATATCGCAAATATGTCACAAGCAAATTTCATAATAATGTGTCAAATATGTTCATCAGAGGTCAATGCCAGCGTCAACATTTTTTGATGGAAATTGAAGTAAACTGATAGCTCCTATCTAGAGGTAACCCCAAACAAGCATACCAAGTTTCAAACCAAACTGATCATAAATGTGCCCTGTAGGACATGCCAAAGGAATATATTGATGCCTGACTAAACTAAGTTCAAAGGTTGTTGCCAGTGGCAACATTTTTTGACGGAAAAGGAAGAAAATTGATAGCTCCCATCTAGAGGTCACTCCAAACAAGCATACCAGGTTTCAAAGCAATCTGATGATAAATGTGCCCTGTAAGGGAGTGCCAGAGGGAAATATTGAGGTCTGACTAAACTAAGTTCAAAGAACGTTGCCAGCAGCAACATTTTTTGAAAGAAATGGAAGAAAATCGATAGCTCCCATCTAGAGGTCACCCCAAACAAGCATACCAAGTTTCAAAGCAATCTCATCATAAATGCGACCTGGGCAGTGTGCCAAAGGAAATTGTGGATACATATGTACGTATGCCGATGGACGAGAAGTGATGGCAGTGCATTGGTTCCAGAAGCCGTGGATTAGTACTAGGAGAAGAGTGGCCCCTACTGGGTGTGTGCCGGTTGCACTCGACCCAGTTTTGGTTTATTTTTTCTTGGTGCTTTTGGACCACTTTTCTTTCCCAAATCGCTAGGGAAAGAAGAAAATAGAGAGTATTTTTCCGAGTTAGGGACTTCCACTGTAATGCAAGCCTGTTGTAAACAATTGTTAGGTAGGTTGATAAGAAAGAAATTTTGGGTGGGGCCAAAAATCTTATCCCTCCTATTATAAAGACAAATATTGCTTCACGAACTTTGTTTGAACAAACTTGATTCTACACCTCAAAAAGAAGCTGCATAACAAACATCAAGTCATGAGAAGAAGATTTTAAAAATATTTTGGAGCATTTTCTCCCATTCTCTCCCTATGTTGAACAAAAATGCCGCTCAGGATCACAGATCCAATGTCGAGTTGTGACCTTGACCTTTGACCTGGCGAGTCCAAGGTCAATAGGGTTCTTCCTCGCACCAAGGCCAACACACCTATGAAGTTTCATGACTCTAGGTTGAACCACTATCAAGTTCTCATCCGGAAACCAATTGTTGCGATATACTATGTTCAAGGTCACTGTGACCTTGACCTTTGACCTGGTGAGTCCAACATCAATAGGGTTCTTCCTCGCACCAAGGCCAACACGCCTGTAAAGTTTCATGGCTCTAGGTTGAACCACTATCAAGTTATCATCCGGAAACCAATTGTTGCGATATACTATGTTCAAGGTCACTGTGACCTTGACCTTTGACCTGGTGAGTCCAAGATCAATAGGGTTCTTCCTCGCACCAAGGCCAACATACCTATGAAGTTTCATGACTCTAGGTTGAACCACTATCAAGTTATCATCCCGAAACCAATTGTTGCGATATACTATGTTCAAGGTCACTGTGACCTTGACCTTTGACCTGGTGAGTCCAAGATCAATAGGGTTCTTCCTCGCACCAAGGCCAACACCTATAAAGTTTCATGACTCTAGGTTGAACCACTATCAAGTTATCATCCGGAAACCAATTGTTGCGATATACTATGTTCAAGGTCACTGTGACCTTGACCTTTGACCTGGTGAGTCCAAGATCAATAGGGTTCTTCCTCGCACCAAGGCCAACACACCTATGAAGTTTCATGACTCTAGGTTGAACCACTATCAAGTTATCATCCGGAAACCAATTGTTGCGATATACTATGTTAAAGGTCACTGTGACCTTGACCTTTGACGTAGCGAGTCCAAAATCAATAGGGTTCTTCCCCTCACCAAGGCCAATCTACCTATGAAGTTTCATGAATGTGAGTTGAACCATTATCAAGTTATCATCCGGAAACCAATTGTTTAAGATTTACTATGTTCAAGGTCACTGTGACCTTGACCTTCGACGTAGCATGTCCAAAATCAATAGGGTTCTTCCTCCCACCAAGACCAACCTACGTATGAAGTTTAATGAATGTGAGTTGAACCACTATCAAGTTATCATCCGGAAACCAATTGTTTACAAACCGCCTGCCCGCCCGCCCGCCCGCCCACCCGCCCGCCCGCCATTCACCAAACTATAAGTCGAGTTTGACTTCGTCACAACTCGACTAAAAATGCAATGCCCCTTCGGGACCATCACTCACACAAACTTTCACTTGAATTGGCCCAGAGGTTTTGGAGAAGACCAAAACATGGTGTTGATGGATGATGGACGGAGAGCGATGAGATTAGCTTGGCCTGACTTTGTCAACATGAGCTAAAAACCCAACAAGGTTTCAGTAACCTAACCAGCTACCATTGTTTGGACATTTCAAGTGCCCTGTGAAGATGGTTCAAAGAGGAGAAAGCCAATCTCTAAGAACGCAGCTTCCAAATGTTCACAAATTTAAGTTAATTTTGGTACACACAGCCAACAAAAACACTTTTAACTACTAGAGAGTTGTAATTTCTTGGTCAAATTGTGTCCTTTCCCCAACTTTTCTAATGTGAAAAGTTTATCAACCAAGAGAACTCATAATAAGCTACTATTATTTATTGAGTATTCGTACAGTATTTCATCTATTTATACATGGATGGTATTAGCAATTGGGAATAAAGATGTGGCTATAGAAAGGGGGCTCGAATACTGGTACCTGATGGAGAACTTGTTCATCTATAGAATAAATATTTATTTGATGGTGGAAGTCAACGCCGGGAAGCCACAATGCTGAGTCCTAAAACTGACATAGTCGCTGTTATGCGTAGATACCCACCTTCCTTTAAAGGTTCCCATTTTATTGATTAGCCGAAATGGGGCTTAGTGGAACAACTAGTGATTTGATGGCCCAAACTGAGCTGCACCAGTGAAGAGCTCCCATAGAGGTAATCCCCATCAGACACCACAACTTGTAACCGGCGACAGGAGGAGGGCTGAGAGAAGAAAAATTATGCAACTGCAGGAGAGAACATATCCATCAAAGGAGGTATACATGGAAAAATATTGAACCGCTAGCAAAGATGTGTATATTGCAATTCAGGGTGTATATACTGCAGGATGCCATAAAAGAAATGCTGTACAACATGAAACGGCTCGATGTCCAGAGAGGCTAAAGTTAAAAACACACTGAAAATGCTAATAAAATAGATAATGCTAATAAAATAAAGGAAGGTACCAAACAGACACACACGTGTACTGCCAGATATATATACATACTGCAAACCGATGCCGAAAGTGTACTGCAATATTTGTATACACTGCCTTGCGAAGACTGGGGAATCGCTTTTGATACATATACATCAAACCCTGAGAAAAGCCTTGAAAATGCAAATAAAACAAGCAAATTCAGTGAATTCATGTCTCCCACTGGGCAGCAGTTTCAAGGGGAATTAATGCATCCAGTGGAATATAGTTGAGCTGCAAGTGGAATCGGTTGACTCTAAGGAAAGTTAGAGTCTGGAAACCATTAGCCAATCAAATTTCAGCAACCTAATTAAATATGCGCAATAAATGCCCATATTTGAACTTGGACCCACAATTGATGAAGTGATCTACCCAAATTTCATCGAAATTGACTGACTGTAAGGAACGTTAAAGTCTGGAAACGAAAAACACGGAAGATGTGCACTTACTGTGTATTAGTAGAAGCACTGAATAAAGCAAAGTTTCCCTAATTTGCATAATTTTTGCACAAGAACAAAACCCGTATTATATGTGATGTATTGCATGTTACTAAACATTCATACAAAAAATATTCAAATCTGAACTTTCAAATAGAAGTTCTGTACAAAAAAATGATTACACCCAATTTCGGAACAAAATGGCCACTGGCAACCATCTTGAATTTTGGACCAAACCCCAAAACACATATTGTGGTCTCACAATGATAACAAAAATACCCAAGAAGTTTCGTGAAGATCGGTTCATAAATACGGCTTTTAGTCCGAGGAATTTTCAAAAAGCGGGAAACAACAAAGGGAGGGGCCTAACAGGCACACATGTGTACTGCAAGATATATATATACACACTGCAAAGAGATGCTTACAGGATACTGCAACATCAGATACACAGCCTTGTGGAGACCAGGGAAGTGCTTTTGCTATATAGGCATCAAGTCCTTGGAAAGAGCCATAATGGAGGCAAACGAGATAAACTGTCAGCGATTTTGTTGTCTTGAGTGGCAATGTATGTGGAATAAAAGGTAAAATTATGTTGGAGAGCAATGAAGGTCAGGCGACGCATATGTTTCATGATCTGAGTAACGGGTGATTGACCTTTATGCAATATTCTTACCACCGCCTTGTTGTCGGAAATGAAGACCACCCACTTGGAGTGTCACATATGGCTCCAGAGAATGGCTTCTACTACAATTGGAAAGAGTTCAAGGAAGGCCATTGACCACCCTGAGTTTTTGAGGGGAGGATTTCTGGGGGCCAGGTATCATAACACCATTTGCCCTGGAAGAATCTCCCATACTCTACGCTAGAGCTGGCATCTGTGTACAACGACATGTCGTCTGAGGTGGTAATAGCCTAATGGTAATTCCAAAAACACAAAAATTCCATTCCAACCACGAAAAAAGTGCAGCCACATGTGAAGATCGTGACGGCAGTCCGTAGTGAGGTTCACATGGTGCCATAACTCCTTAACCATAGTAGACAGTGTGATCAGATATGATAAAAAGGAATGGCCAGGTACGATGACTCAACAACCAAAAAAAAAACTAAGAAGCCCAATGAGACTGAGGAGCTGTGCGAGTACGTCTGTTTAAAAATGCAGCGATAATGTCAGCAATTCTATCCATCTTTTCAAGAGGCAGGTGCGCCTCCATTCTGACAGTATCCAGAATAATTCCCAGATACCCCACAGCGTGGAGGGGCCCCTGTGTCTTCTCCATGGAAAGTGGGATGTTGAGTGTCTGGAAAACCTGTAGTAGAGAAGCATTGGCCTCCCCAGGATCTGCCCCGTGTGAGCTTATGGTGAGGAAGTCATCCAGGAGGTGCAATATGTTGTGAATGTGAAAATGTATAGACATAATCCAGCAAATGGCCTGCGAAAGTGTATCAAAAATGTTTGGCGAGGAAGTTCAGCCAAAGAGAAGCCGAGAGTGAAAATAAAATTGTCCATCCCATTTGATGCCGTAAAGGTGCCATAAGGAGGGGTGGATGGGAACTAATTTAAAGGCATTTTTTATATCAGCTTTGCATATCCAGGCATGGGTTTTGAGCTCTTGGATGACTTTGATAGCATGGTCAATAGTCACATAGGATAACAAATAGCCCTCCTTATCAATAAGTGCATTGACTGAAGATTGGTCTCATGATGAGTGTGGTGCCGTAAGATCCACTACAAGCCTCGTTTTTTTTGGTAAATTTACCCTCAACCAGTCCAATGGGGTTAATTCAAAAGGAGTGAAAAGGGAGAAGGTAAAGGGACCAATTGAGAATTGATTGGCCACCTCAGTGGCTGTGGAGCATAGTCTCTGGGTTGGTGGAGCTGGCATGCCAAGTAGGGGCTTGGCAAGTTTTCTTGAACAAGTAGCTTGTGGATGAGGCTCTTTACACAGAAGGCATGAATGAGTAAACTTACAAGAGGGATGGAAATTGCACCCCCTCGCAGTGTTAAAGTTGAGGCAAGCATGTTTGAAACTAGGAAAGGGGAATGGTTTCAGTGACTCGGACTTGACCTGATGTGGTGCGGTTGCAGAGACCTGTTGGAATGATGCCAGGGAACAAAGCTTCTGAGTGTGTGTGGTGCTGTGACAGGAGAAACAGGCCATGGATTTCTGACTAGTGAACATGTACAGAACAGGTTGTTGTCCCTAATAGATCAGTCAACATTTGTACCATTAGCCATGCAGTGGCGTTTGCAGAAAAAAGCTGTGTCGTAGTTATAAAACTGGTCGCCATATTGTGCAGAAATTTTGATAATATCATTGGTTTGGGATTCAATTGATGGTGACCCAAAATGTTAATACCTGGGACAACACCGGGTGGTGTCTGCTGATGAATTTGTGGCCGTAGCATGACCATAGATGAGTCCAACATATTACAATGTTTATTAATTAGCCTTGACAAGAAAGTCATGGTCACTGCAGTGATGAATTTGATCAAGCAGTGGTTGTGGGTGCAACTGAATGTTAGTGATTTGCTGCTGCAGTTGATCAAGCTGGATTTGCTGCACAATGAATTTGTGATGGAGCCAGGAAGAGTTTGTGTGTTGCGGGTAGACTTGCTCGGAATCTGATGTTGGCCATGTGACGCTTGGCGTGTTGCATTTGAGACAAATCTCATGGAAGACGACACTGGTATTGGTACTACAGTACGAAGAATGTTGTCTGATGGCAAACGCTCACTAAATTGTTGCTGTGCTGTCCCGTGAAGGAGACGTGAAGCATTGTTAATGAGGGAGGGCAAATTAGGTGAGCAGTTCGTTCCTCTCTAACCGTCTCATTATCCTCGTCGGCACTCGACCTGTTCACCACGTTCACTAAATACAACTGCAGGGCGAGAGCTTTCTGTAGACTGGGAGGGGTGACTGTACCATGGTGAGCCAACCCAGCCCGTAGTTTATCGAGTATCCAGTTTCTGGGATTCGAGGTGTCGTACTGTTTACTGTTGTGCCAAGTAATTCGCAATTTCAAAATCGGAATCCGAAAATGCACACTAGCATCCTCCGTTGAATATTGCAGCACCCTGGTTGATCAAAAGCCGGTGTCTGCATAATATCAGTTGGTGCAGACCACTGGGACAAATTCCTGTCGATCTTGGAATCACACTGAGAGGCAGGAGCCTGTGCAGTATTAATTGGCAGGTGATCCTCAGCCAGTATTGTAGCCTCAACATTTGGACTGTTATTGTTCATGGGTACCACCATATTGCTTCCGGCTTGTTCTCTGCCAATGAGCGATAAGCTCTCCGCATCACTCAGAGGTACACTGCAGGGTCCATGTATAAGTGAGTGTGTGTTCATTGTTTTAACCCAACGCGAATAAAAAGTCACTTTTTATGAGGAAAGACAAAAATAACAGCAACAATTGCAATTGGTAGCACAGTCTAATACACAGGTGATTGTTGGGTACTGCTCCATAAAAAGGTAATGCAGAAGCCTGAATAGTTCCACAGTGGGCATCCTGTATGAAGTGGGAATGTCAAAGTACATTTTGACGATGCGTTCGATGTCCCAAGTTGTTGAAGAAACTTCGTCAGCGTCTGAACTCATAGTGTCACACAGATGAATAATAAAAAACATGTGAAAGTTCGTGAGTAATGACGCAGGAGGATTAAACAAAAGACTGTCGAAGATAACTTTTTTGAATTTGCTGCTGTGATGTGAATACTTTCTAAACTGAGGGTTGGCATGAGTATGGTGGGAGAATCCTTAATTCTGATTGGCTGTATAAACATAGGTATCCTGTGGACTTTTGAATTTCTGCTATGAAATTAACTTTGAATCTTGTTACCATGGTTTCAGTACCTGAGTGCTGGTCATTTAGAAATTTACATGTACATGTATGATAGATAGAAAATGATAAATTTATAGTAATTTGTATATTTTTATACTTACCAATGGCCCCGACAAAGCTAGTGCTAACTCTAAAATATCCAGAGCCAAACCCAAATTTTGTCCCCCCAATCCTCAAAATTTGCATACAAAACCGAAAATTTCATGTCCTATGTGGCCCTCCATACATTTGACATCTGCGCATGCGCAGTGTCCAGGAAGTACCGAAACTACTGCCAAATATCATTCCTTCTACACTGCCTGCTAAATGTTATAATCAGCGGGGAGGTATGAGTGCCCACTCATGGGAGGGCCGTCCTCGTCTGGGCCATTGGTAAGTATAAAAATATACAAATTACTATAAATTTATATTTTTACACAGTAACCAATGACCCAGACATAGCTGGATAGTAGGTTGGAGGGCCTAGAACATAAAGGAAAATCCAATTACTCAATCACTTCTAAAAGAATATCTCCTACAGGAGAATAGGAGAGAACGGAATTACATATGTCTTTCATATTTATTTAAACAAGAAAGACGTAACACCAACAATGTAATTGAGCATTACTCAATATATAATTCTCCATTTTAATGCCAGCATAACCCATTATGCTAATTCCATGAAGGGAAGCCAATATATAAAGATAGTCCAGAGAATGAGACTCTTTATACTCATTTGAAAATGTCCAAGGATTGTATATTAATGCTCGTATGACACGTGACATATACAAATGCTTCACACCGAGCTACACTTTAAAAATATGACATAAATGACATCATAATTGCTTCCACTGAGCTACACATTAAAACCATCCCAGTACAGACTCAGAACTACTGACACCAGAGGAGGTCTTCACTTGCTTTTCACTATAAAGCCAGATGATATTAAGGGAAACCCCCACCTTCCCCTTGTTCTGGGTCACATAACCGCAGAATGAAGAGGGCAGCAGAACAGCATCAATGATGGAACGGAAAGCCTTAATAACTATAGCTGTAAACCCTTAGTGGACGACATTCTGAGCAACAGATAAAGGACCTAAACTTATAAGGTCACCGGAGATGGACTCTATATTTCTAAGGTAAAACTTAGTGAGTGTAGAAGGTTGTGTCCAGAACGCAGCTTTCATGAGATCAGTAATGGCTATACTGTTAGAATATGCACAAGAAATTGACAGCGCTCTAACTTCATGCGCTGAAATCTTATTAACAGAACACTGATCTGGAGATAGATTATCATAGGCAATACGTATTGCCAATTGAATCCATCTAGCAATAGACTGAACAGAAATGTCTTTTCTGTTAGGCATTAATGATAGATAGAAGCGTTTCCTTCCTTTCCTAATAAATTCTGATCGGCGTTTATATATGCGCATAGTCTTGACTGGACACAGCAAAGGCCTATGGTTGTCCGAAGACAGCAGAGCCTTTATGATAATAGGCTCAGGCCGCACATTAGGAACTTGATTCTTAGCCAAAAATCCCACTTGTGCAGATAAAGTGATGGTATTCCCCAACACTATGATAGTGAGATTCGTCAACTGATAGCGCATGGAGTTCACTAACTCTTCTAGTGGAAGCAAAGGCTAAGGGAAAAGCTGTTCTATAGGTCAAGAATTTGAACTCCACAAAGTTTAACGGCTCAAATAGAGGTTCTTTGAGCTTCAATACAACCCAAGCTAAATTTCACTTCGGAATTAATCTGAGAGTTCTAGGTCTATTAATAGAGAAATTTCTAACTAGTTTGGATAAAGAAATATTAGATCCGATATCCAAATGACCATGATGTGCGTAAGTGTCTGATAGCATAGACCTATAGCCCTTAATAGTGACGGGCTGCAGTTTGAGAACGTCAAACAAGTAGACCAAAAAATTTGGAATGTCTGGTATGGAAGGATCATAAAAGTCAATCGACTGATCCTTACATCAACGGAAGAAAGTCCTCCACTTTGCTGCATAATTCAGCGAAGAGGAGGACCTCCTACAGTTATTTATTTATTTATTGTTGTTTAAGGTCACATATGTCTGCATAATGGCTAATTATGACCACAACATGGAGATAAAGTCAAGGGCAGTCAATCATTTATACCCCATGTTGCCTATTTTAGAGGACTCACACCCCAAGCATTAGCGACTAGGTCCTATTTTACCAGTGAAACAGAGCTTGTTTACCACAGTAAACAAGCACTGCTTCACTTCCCGCGGGGGACCTCCTACAGTTAGAAATTGCATCCACTGCTCATCCTGTAAAACGCTTGTCATGCAAGAAGGACCCCACAACGGAAATACATGTAGGTTGAGACCCTGCGGATTGTAATGCAGTGCGCGTGACTTCCCCTGATAAAGAAGCTTCCGGGGAATGTCCCATAACAGACATCTGAGAAGATTGATCCATGGTTTCTATGCCGACAGAGATGCTACTAACAGAATCTTGCAATGAGATTGTTTGATTTTTAACAAGATCTGTTGAATTAACGGAGTTGGAGGATACGCGTTTCCTATTATTCCGTCACATAGAATTGAGAGCGTCTACTGCATATGCTTGAGGATCTGGGCATGGCGATACCAAAGTCTGCAACCGATTGTTGAGGTGTGTCGCGAATAAGTCTATCATAGCGAGGGGTCACATGATATGGTTTTGTTGAAATTTTTTGAAAAATAATATTTTTTCAACGACTGAATTGCATATTATGCAGGTGGATGCGGGCGATTCGTTGGGTAAAGGATTAAGGAGAGCAAAGGTCTGTGACACTTGTTTTGACTGCACCGGAAAGGACAGGACATCCTCCCTTGACTGGATAAAGTCTGCATCTAACGATGCTAGCAGCTTCTTATAAGCAGTCGCAGCAGTCTGATTCTCTGGAACAAGATCAGGAAAGTATTGATGGATAAAATCCATCGCTACCATGTGTTGTTCCGAAAGGGAAGGGTCTGTATCCTCCATTTCCCTTTCAACATCCGATGGAATCAGATTATCCTCACGGTCTTCTGCATCTGAGTGTTCAGATGACAGGACCGACCCAGCGTCACTGGACTTTGACGGGATGCTGCGATCAGCTGTGCAATTTGTGACAGCAAGTCCGTTACTGGGGCCTGAGGAGTAGTGGTCTTTTGTTGCTTGGCCGCTGGCTGCTCCTGGAACCATGTGTTAGAGACGGCTCTTTTCTGAGCCCAAGTGTGGAAAAAAATTTTTTTTCACTTCCAAAAATTAAGGCTACACTATCAGAATACAATATGTATCTTATACCAGTCGAAACATAATTAATTCATAGGAAAATTACATGTATAAGAAAGCGTTGTTAATGTAAACAACATCACAGAAAACCGGAAACAAGACTCCTGTCACTAAAAAAATATGGCCCAAAGTCAGTAACAGGTTTTAAAACTATCCGATGCAAAGCAAGATCTTCATAAGAAGAAAATACAATACATCGGATGGATGATGCATGACCACAAATGCATAAACACCCCTAGGGTGAGGACATAACCATGGGGATAAACGGAATAAACATTCTGTGAAAAACGTTAAACTCCCAAGAAATTTAATAAAAAAAATTTCAATAAAAAGCCAAAATGCATGGGAGTTTAACTGGAGGGCTTCAAGGAAGGATTGGGAAGGAACACTTAACAAACAGTGACAAAATCATTAGGAAGAATGATAATATCAGGCCATGGCCTGAAAATGGGGGTACAAGAAATAATTTCGTCAAAGAATTATAAAGTTACAGCCCTGAACATAAAAAACCACTGTTGATTCCTTCCATCATTTTATTCTATCCTTTGATCCACCATAATCATGACTGATCTGTGTCTGGCATCATTAAAACTGAGATTTAAAAGCACAAAAGTCAGTTTGTTGTTATCTGACAGAGGGCCAAACAAGGAATGATATTTGGCGGCAGTTTCAGTACTTCCTGGACACTGCACATGCACAGATGTCAAATGTATGGAGGGCCACATAGGACATGAAATTTTCGTTTTTGTATGCAAATTTTGGGGATTGGGGGGCAAAATTTGTGTTTGGCCCTGGATATTTTAGAGTTAGCACCAGCTTTGTCTGGGCCACTGGTTACTATGTAAAAACCTTTAAATTAGATGAGGTGCCATGCAAGTTCTCAGGCTGATAAACCCACAGAAATGCCTGTGTATTTCCTTAACAGCAGACTGTATTGTATACAAAACTATCAATCATTTTGATTATCTTTACAACTGATAACAAGAGCTTTGTTAAGGAGAAAGCTCCCATGGAGCACGACAGGGAGAATCTTGACAAGTTAAAGGCTACAGGCAGACAATAGAAACAGAGATCCAGCAAATTAGAGAGAGCAGAGAAGCGAGAAATCGATTGGAAGCCAACTTAAAAAACAACATGATACTGAATTTATTCTTCTTTATTATATTATGGTAAAACAGGGCCTGCCAACCAATGCCTGGGGAAGAAGTCGTCTAAAGTATGCTGCTCAGGTGTCAATGATTAGCCAAACTTAGATAAATACCTATGTTATGGTCATGCTGAAAGTGACGATCAATACCAACTAGAGATGGTCTGTCATCTGGTATACCCCCACCGTGGCATACCGCCTAGTTTGGGTGACTGAAAAGGGGCATTAAGTTTTTTAAGTAAAAAAAAAATCCAATATGGTCACCAGTCGACCATCTTGAATTTGATCGGGAAAAAAATTATGTCATGCACTGCTCCTCATTGTGTTGCTCATTTACATTGAGTTTCATGAAAATGCAGCAAAAACTGTAGAAGTAGATCGCTCCGCAAGTATTTTGCAAAATCCAATATGGCCACCAGTCGGCCATCTTGAATCCAATCAGGAAAAAATTTATGTTATGCATTGTTCCTCATCATGTCGATCAATTTATATTGAGTTTCATGAAAATGCAGCAAAAACTGTAGAAGTAGTTCGCTCCACAAGTATTTTGCAAAATCCAATATGGCCGGCAGTCAGCCATCTTGAATCTGATCTGGGAAGAAAATATGTTACGCACTGCTCCTCACTGAGTCGATCATTTATGAAAATGCAGCAAAAACTGTAGTAGTTCGTTCCACAATGATTTTACAAAATCAAATATGCCCGCCAGTCAGCCAACTTGAATCCGATCTGGAAAAAAATTATGTCACGCACTGCTCCTCAATACGTCGATCATTTATGTTGAGATTCATGAAAATGCAGCAAAAACTGTAGAAGTAGTTTGCTCCAAAAGTATTTTGCAAAATCCAATATGGCCACCAGTCGGCCATCTTTGATATGATCTGGAAATTTTTTTTTAATCTGATCTCAAAAAAATTTAGGTCACACACTTCTCCTTATTATGTCAATCAATTTATATTGAGTTTCATGAAAATGCAGTAAAAACTGTAGAAGTAGTTCGCTCCACAAGTATTTTGCAAAATCCAATATGGCTGCTAGTCAGCCATCTTGAATCCAATCTGGAAAAAAATTATGTCACGCACTTCCCCTCATCATGTTGATCATTTTTGTGAAGTTTCATAAAAATGCGACTAAAACTGTGGATGAAGTTCGCTCCACAAGTTGCAACGGACCGACGACGACGATGACAGCCCGACAAGTTGACTCCTATATAATCCCCCTAAACTTTGTTTTATGGGGGTATAATAATCAATTTATTCTATACCATCTTGTTGGTTTGTGAATGTGTGGGACATACCAACAAAGCAGGGTGTGCTGGGCACGTGTCAACAAATAGCTAAACTTATAATAACAAGAGGTCCCAGGGGGCCTGAGGGCGCTCACCTGACATGGTAGCCTAAATATCAACCCAGAGAATTGATTTCAACAAGTTGCATCTGCTCCTCCTAAGAAAAGTTTATACTAAATATCCAAAGATTCTGACCAGTGGATCTAAAAAAAAAAGATTTTTAAAAAATATTCCTCATATTGAACTAAGTTATAATACGGGCTCCCACAGGGAGCCCATATATGAACCCAGGGACTTGGCTTTAACAAACTTGAATCTCATCCCTAAGGATGCTGCACACCAAATATCAAAACATTCTGACTGCTGGATCTGAAGAAGAAGATTTTTGAAGAATATTCCTCATATTGAACTAAGTTATAATTCAGGCTCCCACAGGGAGCCCAAATATCAACCCAGGGACTTGGATTGAACAAATTTGAATCTCACCCCTCTGAGGATGTTGCATAAAAAATATCAAAAGCATTCATCTGCTGGATCTGAAGAAGATTTTTAAAGAAAATTCCTCATTTTGAACTAAGTTGTCACTTGGGCTCCCATAGAGAGCCCAAATAAGAACCAAGGGACTTGGCTTGAACAAACTGAATCTCAGCCCCCCCCCCCCCCCCCCCCCCCCCAAAGTTGCTGCATGCCAAATATCAAAACATTCCAACTGCTGAATCTGAAGAAGAAGATTTTTAAAGAAAAATTCCTCATTTTGAACTAAGTTACAATTCGAGCTCCCACAGTGAGCCCAAATATGGACCTAGGGACATGGCTTGAACAAACTTGAATCTTACCCCCCTAAGGATGCTGCATAAAAAATATCAAAAGCATTCATCTGCTGGATCTGAAGAAGATTTTTAAAGAAAATTCCTCATTTTGAACTAAGTTGTCACTTGGGCTCCCATAGAGAGCCCAAATATGAATCAAGGGACTTGGCTTGAACAAACTGAATCTCAGCCCCCCTAAGGTTGCTGCATGCCGAATATCAAAACGTTCCAACTGCTGAATCTGAAGAAGAAGATTTTTAAAGAAAAATTCCTCATATTGACTAAGTTATAATTCGGGCTCCCACAGGGGGCCCAAATATGGACCCAGGGACTTGGCTTTAACAAACTTGAATCTCCCCCCCCCCCCCAAAGGATGCTACACACCACATATCAAAGCATTCCGACTGTTGGATCTGAAGAAGAAGATTTTTGAAGAAAATTCCTCATTTCGAACTAAGTTACAATTCAAGCTTCCACAGTGAGCCCAAATATGGACCTAGGGACATGGCTTGAACAAACTTGAATCTCACCCCCTTAAGGATGCTGCATACCAAATATCAAAACATTCCGATTGCTGGATCTGAAGAAGAAGATTTTTAAAGAAAATTCCTCATTTTGAACTAAGTTATAATCCAGGCTCCCACAGTGAGCCCAAATATGAACCCAGAGACTTGGCTTGAACAAAATTTATTCTCACCCCCCTAAGCATGGTGCATACCCAATATCAAAAGATTGTGCCTGCTGGATCTTGAGAAGAAGATTTTCAAAGAAATTTGCCTGAAATGCACAAAGTTCAAATTTGGGCTCCTATACTGAGCCCAAATATAAACCCAGGGGGCCGATTTGAACGAACTTGAATCAGATCCACCCCACAATGTTGCATACCAAATATCAAAAGATTCTGCCTGCTGGATCTGGAGAAGAAGATTTTTAAAGAAATTTACCTGAAATGCACTAAGTTCGAATTTGGGCTTCTATAGTGAGCCCAAATATGAATCCAGGGGGCCGATTTGAACGAACTTGAATCAGATCCACCCCACAATGTTGCATACCAAATATCAAAAGATTCTGCCTGCTGGATCTGGAGAAGAAGATTTTTAAAGAAATTTGCCTGAAATGCACCAAGTTCCAATTTGAGCTTCTATAGTGAGCCCAAATATGAATCCAGGGGGCTGATTTGAACAAACTTGAATCAGATCCACCCCACAATGTTGCATACCAAATATCAAAAAGATTCTGCCTGCTGGATCCGGAGAAGAAGATTTTTTAAGAAATTTGCCTGAAATGCACTAAGCTTGAAATCGGGCTCCTATACTGAGCCCAAATATGAACCCAGTGGACCAATTTGAACAAACTTGAATCAGATCCACCCTACAATGTTGCATACCAAATATCAAAAGATTCTGCCTGCTGGATCTGGAGAAGATTTTTTAATGTTTTTCCCATTGCCTACAGTGTTAAAAAGTGCTGACTCAGCACTTTTTCAAAGTCCTGAAACTGTACCCTATGATAAAACCGATGGCAATTTTTTTTTTACCAATCCTTTCTGTTGGTCCTAAGGAAGCTTCACACCAAATAAAAATTCTCGGTGCCATGCAGTTTTGGAGATATGGGCGTTTTAATTTTTTTCTATTTTTAGCTCCTGCGGTTCCCACGGGGCTGCAGGAAAAAATTTTTTGGCATAAATCAAGTACTTATAACCCAATAATACCTCATATTAAATTTGGTTCAAATCGGCCTCTGGGTTCAGAAAATAGAAATTTTGGGCGGGGCAAAAATTTGTGCCACTCTCAGAACAAAGGTAAATATTGCCCGTCAAACTTCTCTTGAACAAACTTGAGTCTACACCTCAAATGGAAGCTGCATACCAAATATGAAGTCTCTGCTATGGCTGGTTCATGAGAAGATTTTTAAAAATTTTGTGCATTTTGGCCCCACCCCACTCCAAATATGAGCAGAAATCGAATTTGAAGAAACACCCAAATGCCCCTATATAACCACTACTTACATGAAATTTAATTAAAATGTGGCCAGTGGTTTAGGAGAAAGAGGCTCAAACACCACCTTCACGCAGGACGACAGATGACGGACAGACGGATGGACGATGGATGAAGAGTGATAAGAAAAGCTCACCCTGACTTTCAGTCAGGTGAGCTAATAATAATAATACACATTTATTTAGCACCAAAATTATAGTTCAGAAGATATAGAACCATATTATAAGGCGCTGTACATGTTACTGAGCTCGTGCAAATATACAAACGGAATATATACAGTATCTTACAGTCCAGAACATCACTTATAGGCTTTTTGAAACAGGTATGTTTTGAGATCTTTCTTGAAAAGGTTCACATTTGACAATCTTTTTAGGTGTTCTGATAAATAATTCCACAAGTGAGGGCCAGCAAATGAGAATGACCTATCTCCAAATGTCTTACACCTAGGTTTGGAACATGTAGCAGCATTTTATCATCGGACCATAGGTTGTATTGACACATTCTTGGTCTAAGTAGGCTGGTGACATGTTGTTTTGTGTCTTAAAAACTAATAATAAAGTTTTGAAAATTATTCTGTACTTGAATGGCAGCCAGTGCATATCCTTCAGAACAGGAGTGATGTGTTGAGATCATGATACCCTACATACCACTCGGGCTGATGCATTTCGTACCATCTGCAGGCGAGAGTACTGATATTGTGGAAGGTAGAACAGTAGGGCATTACAATAATACAAATGTGAAGTTACAAAGGCATGAACTTGGGTTTTTGTTGAGTCTTTGGTGAGGAACTGTCTTATCTGTTTAACTTTGTATAGACCTCTAAAAGCCTTATTGCACATATTTGTAACATGTTTGTCCATAGACATGGTAGAGTCGAAGAAGGCACCAAGATTACGTACACTGTTACTTGCACTGATGGCAGAATCTCCTACCTTCACTGAATTGATGTCAACTTTAGTTAGTTGTTGTCGTGAACAAATTATTAGGAATTCAGTCTTATCATCATTTATCATTAATTTGTTTGAAACCATCCATGTGTGAATGTCCAAAATACATGATTCAATAGTTTCTAGAGCTTTAGTTTGATCCTTGATTGATGGTCGAAAAAAGAAACAGACCTGTGTGTAATCAGCATAACCATGGACGTCAGGCAGGTGAGATTCAATGATGGTGAACATTTTTGAAATATAGAATAGAAACAGAACAGGACCAAGGTGACTGCCCTGTGGGACTCGAATTCAAGATGGAAGTCTTTTGACAGATTACCGTTTATTGATACACGCTGCTGTCTATTCTTGAGGTATGATGATAGCCAGCTAGCAGCAACACCATTAAGTCCAAAATCAAAATTCATTGTCTCTAGCAGAGTTTTATGACAAACAGTGTTAAAAGCAGCACTAAGGTCTAAAAGAACAAGCAATATTGAGTAAATAACTATGTTATGGTCGTCATGTTATAGCCATAGAAGTTCAAAGTTACCTTAAATACCAATAATTAGTTTATTCTCTACCATTCTGTCTCTTTGTGAATGTGTGGGACATGCCAACAAAAGAGGGTAAGCTTCCCACTAGACGATTTCACAATTTTTCAACATATCAGTTTCAGATAAGAAGAAATACATGTAATACAAATTAAACTGTACTCATTCTGGTGATTAGGATACCGGGAGGGGTGAGAGTGGTGGGTGTTAAATCAGACAGAAAACAGGTTAGTAGTAATGTTTGTCTACTGTCATTGCTGCACCTATTCAAACCAAAATATTTGTCACATGTTGCTCACGGTAACGATAAATGGCATTTGGAAGGCACTGAATTTTACCAAAAATAACTGCATTCATATCGTTTGTGGATGTGGGAGTCGTGACATTGAAATATTTGTGTTGTAATTTTGATGGATCGTATTTTGCTCAAAATTTATGGAACCTCTGAGTGGCCAGACTTTTTGTAAAAATGTGAACAGAAAACAGCAAAATTTAGTGAAAATCAAAGTTTTTTTCTGTGATGCTACTAGTTTTTATGCAAACAAAACAGATATTGGATAAAGTGGGACACTGAAACTTTTAACACAAAACTTGTTCCTCAACAATCGCTGAATATAATTATGGAAAGGAAAATGAGCCATACTTATTTCTTCTAAAACAGAAAAAATAAGTACAGAAAACGGCAAAATTCAGTGAAAATCAAAGTTTCTGTGACAGCTACTACTTTTTATGCAGCAAAAACAGATATTGGTTAAAGAGTGACACCAAAACATATAAAACAAAATTTGTTCCCCAATAATTATTCAATACAGATATAGAAAGCACACTGAGCTATGTACTTAAGGTTTTGGAAAAAATGAGGACAGAAAACTGCAAAATTCACTGAAAATCACAATATTTCAAACTGTACTATTCTTTAAGTGGTCAAAGCCAAGTTATGTTGAGTTAAGCCATAGAGAAAAACTTACAACAGAAGATATGTTCAGTGAGAATCTCTAATCACAGCAAAGCACACTGTTTGAAATTAACCCTTTTAAAATTGATAGAAAGTAGCAACCAACGTGCGCCAATCTTGCCATTTCCAAATGATACTCTTTTCATAGCAATCAGTGTCCTGAGAGGTTAGATGTGAGACTAAAACATGAACAGCAACATTCCCCTAAATGTGCAAAACATTTTCCAGCAAACAGTTAGTTACTTTAATAGCCATTTCATAAGAAATCAAGTTGTTTGGGTTTAATGACAGGACAAAAGGAGTATTGAATGCAGCAAAATTTACGAAATTAAAGTATTTTTTTTCTGGATCATGCTGTCAAAGCATGTGTTGGATTATTTATGACACCAAAACTTATGACAGAAAATTTGTTTCCCTTTATCACATAATACAGATATGCAAAGGAAAATAGACTATACCTTACCAGGGAAACTGAGTACAGAAAAGTGTGAAAATAATTGGGATATGATTTTTTGGCTGATGGTACTCATATTTGTATGGCCAAAACTGGAATTGGATAAAGTGGGACACCAAAACATACAACACAAAATTTATTCTCCTTTGATTTTTGAATGCAGTTATGGAAAGCACAATGAGCTCTTTCATTTTTGTTTTTGGACAAATGAGTACAGAAATTTTGCAAACTTCACTAAAAATCAATCTTTTTTAGTAATTACTCTGAGAATTGGCTATTCTCAGAAGCATTATTGATATCTTTCCAGCTATGTTCACACATTGTTTATGGGATAAGGCATGTAGTTTTAAGCACAATATATGTATAAATCAAGTTTAGCCAATCATTTACACCTATGCTGACCATTTGTAGAATGTCATAACCACAACATATGTATAAAATCAAGTCCAATCATTTATACCTCTGCTGACCATTTGTAGAATGTTTGATTACATTTTACCAGTAAATACACAGAATGACACAAGCATGTGAATGGGTTATTCGATATGGCGCGAGTGCCAGCGTGGACGAAAAAAACGAGATGCCACCGGCCTTGAGTATTATCCTTCCACGATGGCACAAGGGCCATATCGAATTACCCATTTACACACACGTGTCGTTCTATCAACAAAATGAACACATTTTATCGCAAACCAAATTTGCAAGGAGGGGAACCCATGTTACTATTTCATCCCCTGAGTTCCAATGTGTTCTATGTGCCTACTGACACTTAGAACACATAGGAACTCAAGGGATGCTTTTCAGATATGATAGCGATTCAAACTGTAATTGCATTGCATGATTTGTAGAAAATTCATGTGAAATTTCACTTCTATTTAAAAATAGTCTGTCAATGATTTCCGTTCTGCACATATGTACGGAGCAGATTTTTATTTTCCGCATGGTTTAGTGTTGCTGTAGATGGGGTTTATACATAGAACAGGCATGTAATAAAGCAGAACTTGTTCACTGCAATAAACAAACGTGGATCTGCTTCCCAGTAGGTGAAATCATGCAGTTAGAAAGCTCCAACAGCACTAGAACAAGAGGCCCCAAGGGGCCTTAATTGCTCACTGGCCAAAGTGGTTCAAAGAAGTATTTGGAGTCACATTCAGTTAGACATGGTTCATCAACACTACAAAGGAATGAAGTCATGAGAGACAAATTTTATGGAAAAACACTAAGGAATGGATTTGAAAAACTTGAACGTAACATGCCCCCCCCCCCCCCCCACCCCTGCCCATAGAGCCCAAATATTAAGCCAAGGACTCAAAATGAACAAACTTGAATCTGATCCCCCTTGAGATGTCATATACCAAATATTAAAGAATTCTGTCTGTTGGATATGAAGGTTTTAAAAGAAATCACCTCACATTGCACTAAGTTAATCTTTGGGCTCAAATAGGGAGACAAAATATTAACCCAGGGTCCTGATTTGAACAAACTTGAATCTGACCCACCTAGAGATGTTGAATACCAAATATGAAAGGATTCTGCTGGTGGATCTGAAGAAGATTTTAAAAGAAATTCCCTTATATTGCACTTAGTTAAAATTCAGGCTCACATAGGTAGCCCAAATTAATAACCCCGGGACCCGGTTTGAACAAACTTGAGTCTTACCCTCCAAGAGATGTTGCTTACCAAATATGAAAGGATTTTGACTGGTGGATCTGAAGAAGATTTTTAAAGAAATTTTCTTATATTGTACTAAGTTAAAATTTCGGCTCCCATAGGGAGCCCAAATATCAACCCATGGACAAGGATTGAACAAACTTGAATCTAACCCTCCTAGAGATGTTGTATACCAAATATGAAATCATTCTGATTACATGGTCTGAAGAAGATTTTAAAAACAAGTCGGAACAGAACCTAAAATTTTCAGGCTATAAATTTTTTTTTCCATCTCAAAATTGAACAAAACGCATAAAAATACACCAAAAATGTCCTAATTTTGGTCCAAAATTTCAGAGTACAAACCTGACCCCAAACATTTTTTTTCATCTCAAAATTAAACAAAACGCATAAAAAACCAAATTTTTTTTCCAAGTCTGAACTGGACCCAAAATTTTCATGCTAAAATTTTTTTTTTTTTCATCTCAAAATTGAACAAAAAATGTATAACAATTTTTAAAAAAAATTCCGAATTTTGGTCCAAAATTTCCAAGTCTGAACCGGATCCAAAATTTTCAGGCTAAAAATTTGGGTTTTTTTTTCATCTCAAAGATGAACAAAACACATAAAAAATCAAAAACAATTTTTTTTCTCAAACCAGACTCAAAATTTTCAACCCGGGGACCCAATTTTAACAAACTTCAATCTGACTCCCCCCCCCCCCCCCCCCCCCTCCCCTAGAGATGTTGTATACCAAATATGAAAGCATTCTGACAGGTGGGTCTGAAGAAGATTTTTAAAGAAATTTTCTCATATTGCATTAAGTTAAAATTCAGGCTCCCATAGAGAACCCCAATATTAACCGAGAAACTCAATTTGAACAAACTTGAATCTAGCCTCCCTAGAGATGATGTATACCAAATAGGAGAGGATTCTGACTGGTGAATCTGAAGAAGATTTTTAAAGAATATTCCACGCATTGCACAAAGTTAAAATTTGGGCTCCCATAGGGAGCCCAAATATTAACCCAGCGACTCAATTTGAACAAACTTGAATCTGACCCCCCTATAGATGTTGTATACCAAACATGAAAAGATTCTGAGTGGCCGATCTGAAGAAGATTTTTTAAATAATTTCCTCAAATTGTATCAAGTTAAACTTTGGGGCCTCCAATAGAAAGCCCAAATACTAAATCAGAGACCCGATTTGAGCAAACTTAAATCTGACCCCCCCCTAGAGATGTTGTATACCAAATATGTAAGCATTCTGACTGGTGGATCTGAAGAAGAAGATTTTTAAAGAAATTTCCTCAAATTGCACCAAGTTAAACTTTGGGCTCCAACAGAGAGCCCAAATCTTAACCTAGAGACTCGATTTTAAAGAAATTGCCTCATATTTCAGTAAGTTAAAATTTGGGCTCCTACAGGGAGCCCAATTATTAACCCAGAGACTGGATTTGAACAAACTTGAATCTGACCCCCCTACAGATGCTGTATACCAAACATGAAAGGATTCTGACTGGTGGATCTGAAGAAGATTTTTAAAGAAATTTCCTCAAATTGCACCAAGTTAAACTTTGGGCTCCAATAGAGGGACCCGATTCGAACAAACTTGAATCGACCCTCCTAGAGATGTTGTATACCAAATATGAAAGCATTCTGACTGGTGGATCTGAAGAAGATTTTTAAAGAAATTTCCTCAAATTGCACCAAGTTAAACTTTGGGCTCCAACAGAGAACCCAAATCTTAACCCAGGGACTTGATTTAAAAGAAATTGCCTCATATTTCAGTAAGTTAAAATTTGGGCTCCTACAGGGAGCACAATTATTAACCCAGGGACTCGATTTGAATAAACTTGAATCTGACCCCCCCTAGAGATGTTGTATAACAAATATGAAAAGATTCTGACTGGTGGATCTGAAGAAGAAGATTTGTTTTAATTTTTTAAAAAATTTATGGTTGCTATCAGAGTTATGCCCCTTCTGGTACCCCTGTGGGTGCGGCAAGTTTATTTGTACATAGTTGAATTGACATATGATAAGGAACATGCACACAAAATTTGGTTCAATTTGGTTAAGTAGTTTGTGAGGAGAAGGCGATAATGTAAAGTTCACGATGGACGACGTCGACGGATGATGCCGGACACCGGACGACGATACACGGCAAGTGATAAGTTAAGCTCCCATCGGTGAACTAATAAAGCCCTGTGTCCCACTCTTCCAAAAGCTCATCAGGACATTTTTGTCTTGAGTGAGTTGGATTTCAAACCCTGCTATTCACTTAATTTCCACCAACTTTTGTGAAAAAAACATTGGAAACAATGTTAAGGAGAATTATATAGACTGGCTTCATCATATTATTCACTGGAACCTTCCAGACACTGGTGGGGGCAATCAATGAAAAGCTATACCTATGAAATTCACACAATTCTAACTCCCAATACACATTTACACTTACTTCACACTAGTACTTCTCACCAAATAACCTCAGTAAAATATATTTGAATCCACTGCAAGGACTTTTTTTACTTGGGCTGCTATAAATGAAAGGTCTCATATTCTGCAGATGTGTTTCATATTCAGATTTAAGCAAACAAAATTTTATTCTAAACATTTTGTTGCAATTTATCAGAGAGTGCATGATGTTGCCCAGAAAAATCAATTTAGCAATTAAGCAGTAAGAGTCTATGTTCAACTGTCAGACTCCATTACAAAGCTTCCTCACTAATTTCATTAATAAGCAAGAGCAACGCGAAGCATGACATATGCCCCCCGGCAGTGTCATAAAAGGGTTAGTAAGTCTCTCGGGGGCATACAAAATCAAAAGGAATCTTCCTCCAGACATCAACAATGCATCACAAATGAAAGTGTCAATGACACTGTAGCTCAACTTGTCAAGACAAAGACATGCACATGTATAGTATGTGACACAGCAATGACAAACATCTAGGTAATGACCTGATAACAAAGGTACATATAAAGTATTGTAATGGTCTGTACATAAATACTGACCGTTGCCTGTAACAAATGTATAGGTAAAGTATTGTAAAGGTGGGTGACAGTCAGATGCTAAACTAGAAAGGAAAACTTTGAGTCCCAGAGTGGGTCTGACTGAACCCCAAAATATTTGTTCTCATAGCACAGTGATAACAAAGGCACCCCAAAACACACTCGTTCCTGTCCCAAGGTGAAAACAAAGGTACCCAAGAAGTTTTGTGAAGATCAATTCATAAATACGAGCTGTATAGAACTTGTGACAAAAAACTGATTGGACCTAATTTTGGTACAAAATGGCCACTGGCAGCCATCTTGAATTTTGGACCGTACCCAGAAACACTCATTCTCGTCCCAAGGTGATAACAAAGGTACCCAAGAAGTTTTGTGAAGATCGGTTCATAAATACAGCCTCTACCCTGAGCCGTATTGACATGTGTGCTCACATTGTGCAAGTAGCACTAAATAAGTCATAGTTCATCTAATTTGCATAATTTCTGCACGAAAAAAAACCCCTTAGAATATGTTATGTATTCCATGTTACTAAACATTCATACAAAAATTTATTCAAATCAGAACTTTCATACAGAAGTTCTGTACAAAAGACTGATTGCACTAATTTTGGTACAAAATGGCTGCTGGTGGCCATCTTGAATTTCGGACCACACCCAAAAACACTCGTTCTCGTCCCACGGTGATACCAAAGGTACCCAAGAAGTTTCGTAAAGATCGGTTCATAAATACGGCCTCTAGCCCGAGCCATATTGGCATTTGCACTTACAGTGCTGAAATTAACACCAAAAAACATCAAAATTAGTCTAATTTGCACAATTTACGCACGAGAAAAAAACCCGTATTTTATGTGATGTACCCCATGGTACTAAACATTCATACAAAAAATTATTCAAATCAGAGCTTTCATATGGAAGTTCTGTACAAAAAACAGATTTCTGCATCATCGGTACAAAATGGCGGCTGGCAGCCATCTTGAATTTCGGACCGCACCCAAAAACACTCGTTTTCGTCCCACGGTCATAGCAAAGGTACCCAAGAAGTTTCGTAAAGATCGGTTCATAAATACGACCTCTAGCCTGAGCCATAGCCAATTGTTGACGTACGGACAGACGGACGGATGGACGGACGGACGGATGGATGGACAGTCGGATGGACGGACAGACGGACAACGGGCCATGACAATAGCTCAAATTTGAGTTCGTCAAAGTTGAGCTAAAAATAAAATTGATTTGAGTCAGCATTCATTAATTCAAGATTGGCTGCCATGGAAGCCATAATGAAATGGCCACTGGTGGCCATCTTGGTTCAGCTGACTGGTCCAAAATTGAAAGGACGCTTTCTCGAGACACCAACAAAACATAATTAAAAAAACTTAATGAAAGTGTCAATGACACTGTAGCTTAATATGACTGTGTGTAGTGTTTGATGAAAAGGATAATGTTCAATGTTTATGAAAGGATTATGAAATAAGACAAGAATTGTGATAATTGAGAATATGTTAATTTTTGTTCCCTGCATGCTATGTTTTCAATAAGAACTAGAGGTACTGTGAGCAAACTCACAAAGTGATACCCCCCCCCCCCCCACGCCCGAAATGTATAAGTTAGATTATCTCCCCTTAGAAAGAACGGAATAATATTGCTTCATGCACATCTTCATATGGAGTTCTTCCATTGTGTAAAGTTTCATGAAAATTCTTCAAACGCTTTAGGAGGAGTTGCGCTTACAAGGATGGACAGACGGTATAAGTTATTATCTCCCCTTGGAAATGTCAGAACGGAATTATATTGCTTCATGCACATCTTCATAAGGAGTCCTTCCATTGTGTAAAGTTTCATGAAAATTCTTCAAACGGTTTAGGAGGAGTTGCGCTTACAAGGATGGACAGATGGACGGACAGGGTGATTCCTATATACCCCCCAAACTTTGTTTGCGGGTGTATAATAATTTGAGGTGTAGACTGTACTAAAGAATTAAGACCTTGGTTGATGTGACCCTAACAGTTAATGTATGTCAACCAAAGTTACCAAGTTACATCAAAATCATTCCAAAACAAGTCAACCTACCATGTTACAATGAAATCCCTTCATAAATATAACTCAAAAATATAACTTCGCCAAAGGAATCTAGGTTACGTAATGGTTAGGTGGTCATGGTTGACCGATCATGACCAAAGGAGAGTCTCTTCTAGATATCATACGAAGTTATCCTATCAAGTTACAATGAAATCTCTTTATAAAAACAACCATAAGGAGTGCTACAGGAATCTAGGTAACACGAACTTGAGCAAAAAAGAACGTTCTCATCCTGATATTATACAGAGTCGTCCTACGAAGTTACAATAAAATCCCTTCATAAATACGACCTGTAGACTGTGCTAAAGCATTTTGGGCTTCGGGCCCACATAGCCATCATGGTTGACCGATCATGACCAAAGTATGACATTCTCATCTAGACATTACACAGAGACATACTACCAAGTTACAATAAAATCCCTTCATAAATACGACCTGTAGACTGTGCTAAAGATTTTCATGTTTTGGGCTCTCGGAGCCGTCATCACGGTTGACCGATTGCGACCACAAGGGGACATTCTCATCTAGACATGAACTCGAAACTGCATATGAAATTTCGTGATGATCGGACAAGAACAACGGGATGTAGCCTGTGCTAAAGAAAATGTGAACAGACTGACAGACTGTCAGACTCACAGACTTCCACATGTGTGATGGCAATAGCTCATTTTGACTTTGTCAAGTTAACCTAAAAATGATTCGAGTCAGCATTCATTAGTTATTGGACGGAAATCAAATTGAATATGGCCACCATGGCAGCCATATTGAATTGGTTAGCTGGACCGAAATCGAAAGAAAGCTTCCTCTAGACACCAATAATGCATAACCATAACCAAAAATTTAAACTGATTCGAGTCAGTATTGCTAGTTATTGAACGGAAACCAAATTCAAGATGACCACAATGAAAAGACATAATGAACTGACCACTGGCAGCCACCTTAGCTGACTGATCCAAAATCGAAAGGAAGCTTCCTCTAGACATCAACAACGCATAATTAAAAAACAACTTGTTTAAGACATGTACATGTACAGTATGTGACACAGCAATGACAAACATCTAGGTAATGCCCTGATAACAAAGGTACATGTAAAGTATTGTAACGGTCAGTACATAAATGCTGACCGCAGCCTGTAACAAATATATAGGTAAAGTATTGTAAAAGTGGGGTGACAGTTAGATGCTAAACTAGAAAAAGAAATCTTTGAGTCCCAGAGTGGGTCTGACTGAACCCCAAAATATTTGTTCTTATAGCAAAGTGATAACAAAGGCACCCCAAAACACTCGTTCCTGTCACAAGGTGATAACAAAAGTACCCCAAGAAGTTTTGTGAAGATCAATTCATAAATACAGACTCTAGCCCGAGCTGTATTGACATATGCACTTACTGTGTATAAGTAGCACTGAACAAATCAAAGTTCATTTAATTTGCATAATTTCTGCAAAAGAAAAAAACCTGTATTATATGTGATGTATTCCATGTTACTAAACATTCCTACAAAAATTTATTCAAATCAGAACTTTCATACAGTTCATTCATAAATACGAGCTGTATAGAACTTGTGACAAAAAACTGATTGGACCTAATTTCTGTACAAAATGGCCACTGGCAGCATCTCGAATTTTGGACTGCACCCAGAAACACTCGTTCTCGTCCCAAGGTGATATCAAAGATACCCAAGAAGTTTCGTGAAGATTGGTTCATAAATACAGACTCTAGCCCGAGCCGTATTGACATGTGCACTTGCTGTGTATAAGTAGCACTGAATAAATCAAAGTTCATCTAATTTGCATAATTTTTGCACGACAAAAAACCCTGTATTATATGTGATGTATTCCATGTTACTAAACATTCATACAACTATTTATTCAAATTGGAACTTTCATGCAGAAGTTCTGTACAACGAAACTGATTGCACTAACTAAAGTACAAAATGGCTGCTGGTGGCCATCTTGAATTTTGGACCACACCCAAAACCACTCGTTCTCATCCTACGGTGATAACAAAGGTACCCAAGAAGTTTCGTAAAAATCGGTTCATACATACTGCCTCTAGCCCAAGCCGTATTGGCATTTGCAGTTACAGTGCTGAAAGTAACATTAAATAGATCAAAGTTAGTCAAATTGACATAATTTATGCATGAGAAAAAAACCCGTATTATATGTGATGTATCCCATGGTACTAAACATTCACACAAAAAATTATTCAAATCAGCGCTTTCATATGGAAGTTCTGCGCAAAAATCTGATTGCACCTAATTTTGTATAAAATAGCTGCCAGCGGCCATCTTGAATTTCAGACCGGACCCCAAAACACTCGTTCTCGTCCCACGGTGATAACAAAGGTACCCAAGAAGTTTCGTAAAGATCGGTTCATAAATACAGCCTCTAGCCCGAGCTGTATTGGCATTTGCACTTACAGTGCTGAAAGTAACACGCAAAAATCTGATTGCACCTAATTTTGTACAAAATGGCTGCCAGCGGCCGCCTTGAATTTTGGACCAGACCCCAAAACACTCGTTCTCGTCTCACGGTGATAACAAAGGTACCCAAGAAGTTTCGTAAAGATCGGTTCATAAATACGGTCTCTAGCCCAAGCCGTGTGTACGGCATGACGGACGGACAGAAGGACGGACGACAGGCCATGGAAATACCTCAAATTTGGCTCCGCCAAAGTTGAGCTAAAAATGATTTGAGTCAGCATTTATTAGTTATTGAATGGAAAACAAATTCAATATTGCCACCATGGCAGCCATACTGAATTGGCTAGCTGGACCAAAATCGAAAGGAAGCACTGTCTAGTCATTCACAAGTTACCCCTAAAATTACGATTTAATCAAAGAAGCGGTTCTTTAGTTATTGGATGGAAACCAAAAGTTAATGGATGGATGCTGGACGAGACACCGAACGGACGGACATGATAAAAACATAATGCCCCCGAGAGGTTCTTAGGGGCATAAAAATAAACACAAAATACGCTGGAAAGTGGTGGAGGATTTTACAGATTTTTTCAGAATAAAAAAATGTAATTATAAAGAAAATTTCTATGAATTTAAAACAATTCCAAAATTTTATTTCTGATATGGACAATAATACCAGGATACAAATTCATTACAAATGTATGGGCGATAATGAAAAATATTATCACTGAAAATTAATAAGAGGCTGCAATGAAGGAAAACATCAGCACAACAGGAATTTTGCCTAAACTGGAGTGGATTAAATGACTGATGTAAAGATTGATTGATGGATGGACAGATGGGCAAAAGTAGACAGAGATTTTAAATTTTAAAAATATTTTAATCACCAATTTCTGCTGTGTCTGCTTCCCAATGCATAAAACAGTTGTTACTTCTTGTATCCCATGCTGCAACTTTGCCATTGTTTGTACCAACATACAGAGTGCTATCTCCAGTAAATTCTAAGCATGTAAAATTAACTTGATCAGTACTCTGAAAAATTCAATTTAAAACATAAAACATGCCCTACTTCATCTCCTGTAAACAACTAAAAAAAGGATCATTTAAGTGGAAAGTATGCTATAATTTCAAAAAGATTTTGTTAATCATTCCTGAAAAGCAATTGATTCTATATACTGAAGTGTCTTAATTTTAGCAGTCTTAAAAGTAAAATTCATATGTTTTGTCAGTTCGAAGTTCTCTTACCAAATCAAAAGAATTAATTTCCACCAAATGATATATGGAACATGAAGGTGCTTATTTATTTATTTGTCAAATGAACAATAAAATTTGGAAGACTTCATTGTTCCTTAATATACTGGAAAAAAATATTTTCGTAAATTATTCAAGGTAAAATTTGTTTCTTTTTATACCTACCATACCTGAATAATACGCATTCATCAATTTCCATAATTCTCCCATGGGAAACAAACCTAATTTTGAAATGGCCTATGTCAAAAAGATATATAATGAAAGTGTCAATAGCACTGCATCTCAACTTGACTGTGTGTAGTATTTGATGAAAAGGATAAGGCCATACAAAGTTGATTGTCTGTTTCTCAAGCCATTTTTTCCCAAAAAGCATGCGGGCAGGCGTTTTTTTTTTTTTTTTTTTTTTTTTCTTCTCCCCGAGAGGTTGTTTGTGATAATTTGACGCCCACCCAAACGCCTGGTGGACCACGAAAAATTTCGCAAATATATTGGTTATTCAACATAGGGGTGTTGGGGCGTAAATGAAGTGGGGATTGAATGTTTGTTTTTTCAGTAAAACGTGAAAATTATAACACAGGACGAAAGTCACGAAACGCCTCGTGGGTGAAACGTCTCTGGCTGAAACGTCTCAGGGACAAATCAAATGTCTAAGTGCCAACTTTCAGAGATTTATTTTACAAAAAAAAAAATCCTTTCACAACCTGCCTAATAAAATCGTGAATCGCAATTTTTCCCCATTATATTCAAAATTATCACAACCCATTTGAATGGGCAGTTCATCCATAAATTATATTTTTTTGAAATCTGAAAATGAAATACAAAACGAATGTTTGCGTGTTTTTATTAACCAATTCGACCGCACATACCTGCCTATATGCGATTTATTTTCAACTATGACTGTTACTTTTATATCAAGCAACGGTTACTATTAGTTATCCAATTATTCTGCATCTCAAATGCATTTATTTAAATTAACTGGGAAACTCGTAACGGTTTCAAATAACAGTACACAAATTCCCAATGACGGCCATTTACAATACAAATGTTACTAAAAATAAATGCCAGGAGACTGTGTTCCATTCAACACAGCACCTGACTTTGCAGACTTTCTGAGGGTTGGTGCGAATCAAACGTGGTGCGAATCGACCATTCCCCTTTGTGACTGTTGTCAGACTGAAAGACACCTTCCTTCTTGCTGTCATTATGACTTACCTTTTACAGAATAAAACACTTTCTGTCGTGGATATTGCTAAAACCCAGCCACTTTATTAAAGTATGATGTAGAAAAAGCTTTAAGTGTGTTAATTTAAAATTTGCGAACACATCGATATCGATTTACCGAAATGAGCACAATATCTCAAACTTTTTTTGAAGTTTTTTTGGTGTCATAAAAAGGTTGCATGCGCACCAAAAATGACCATACGCGCGGGCCTGAGAAACAGAGGGTTTTTTTATGGCCTAATGTTCAATGTTTATAAAAGGATTATAAAATAAGACAAGAATTGTGATAATTGAGAATAATTATTTTAAGTTCAGTACCCTACATGGTATGTTTTCTTCAACAAGAATAATTTGAGGTGTAGACTGTACTAAAGAATTGAAGCCTGGGTTGATGTGGCCCTCACAGTTATCTGGTCACACACCGGTCCCGTGGTCACGGATGACAGATGGCAACCAAAATAGGATAGTCTCATTTAGATATCATACAAAGTCATCCTACCAAGTTACAATGAAATCTCTTCATAAATACAACCTGTAGACAGTGATAAAGGAATCTAGGTCAAGTGCCCAAAGGCTGTAATGGCTGACTGATAGCGAACAAAATAGGATAGTCTCATCTAGACATCATGCCAAGTCATCCTACTAAGTTATAATGAAATTGCTTCATAAATATGAACTGTAGCCTGAGCTAAACAAATCTAGGTTACATGCCTGTGCAGCCATTCCGGATGACCGATCACGACCACAGTATGACATTCTCATCTAGACATTATACCGAGTCATCCTACCAATTTACAAGGAAATCCCTTCATAAATGCAACCTGTAGACTATGCTAAAGGAATCTAGGTCACATGCTCTTGCAGCTGGCACTGTTGACCGAACCCAACCAAAATAGAACGTTCTCATCTAGACATTATACAGAGCCATTCTACCAACTTACAATGAAATCCTGTCATAAATAAGACCTGTATACTGTGGTAAAGGTTTTTGGGTTTAAAAAACCCAGGCAGCCACCATGGTTGAACGATCGTGACCAAAATGGGATGTTCTCATCAAGACATGACCTCAAATCTGCACATAAAAGTTAGTGATAATCAGACAAGAACTACGGGGTGTAGCCTGTGCTAAAGAAAATGTGAACAGACTTACCGACTCAAAGACTTCCGCATGTGTGATGGCAATAGTTTATCTTGACTTTGTCAAATTAAGCTAAAACAGTGAAAACTAGACTTTATGATTCTGGAAAATCATGGCTTTTCCCGATGAGATTCCATGATTTGTCATGACCACACAGTGTATGATGAATTGCTTTTAACTGTCTCACTGAAGTTCCTTCATTGATGTCATGAAAAAGGTGAGTATAGAAGTCTCAAATGACTCAGATTGATAAAAAAAAATTGTTTAGGTAAAAACCATCATTAATGGTGGAGAGGGGTAATATCAATATCGTCGTCCAACAAGTTAATTACCGACAAAAGGAGTTATGTTTGTTTGACACATACCCACTGAGTGCTGTATCTATTTGAAAATGGTCCGTTTTATCTCAAATGTATCCAAAATATTGATGTCTGGCAGCTTGTTAAGGGTTAACAAGTGCTAACAGGAATATTTATTCATGCAACTTGTAATTTCACACCAAAAACTGTGAATGGCCATTTTTACTTAAAAATCTACATGATGTTTTCAGAGAAATCCAGGGAGAACATGAATTTTAAGCTGTTGATGGGTATAATTGTTTATCCAGCCCAAAACGGGTTAAGGGTTGTTTTTTAAAACGCTTATTACTTATAAAAATAATTCTCCGTGAATACTACTTGATTTCTCCTCTTAACTTTGGGTGCTGCGGGTATGCAAACACAGCCCACTTTTTCAACATTTTGATGTTTGAGAACCAGCATATGGTTAACAAATGCTTACTGGAATATTTTGTACATGCAACTTGTAATTCACACTAACATCTGAGAATGGCCAATTTTTCTTGAAAATCTACATGATGTTTTTAGAGAAATCCTCGGATAACATGAATTTTTAACCTTTTGAGGGGTATCACCCTGTAACCAGCTCTAAACAGATTAATGCTTGGTTTTATGAATACCTTCATTACATACAAAAATGATCCTCGGTGAATCCCACTTCCAATGAAGGTGGTTATGTTCATCTCGCAGGTACACATTGGGTGTAATGGGTGGCCAAGTACAGCCCATTTTCTTAAAATTTGCTGCCTCTGGAGGGTTAACAAACACTTACCAGAATCTTTTGTTCATGCAACTTGTAATGTCACTCCAAGACCTGCAAATGGTCAATTTCTCTTGAATACTTACCAGATTTTTGGGAGAAAATCTACAGAAAATGGGAATTTTAAGCCTTTAAGGGGTACATCTCCTTAACCGTGCAAAAATGGGTTAAAATCTCAATTTTTGAATACCCTTACTACTTACTAAAAATTTTCCCTATCAGTTTTGCGTCCGGTAAAAGAAGTTATGTTTCTCTGCAGCATTCCCATTTGATGTTGTTGGTGTCCAAAAACAGACTATTTTTTCGAATTTTTGACATTTAGCAGCCCATGGAGGGTTAACAAATGCTTATCTGAATATTTTATCCATGCAACTGGTAATGTGACTCTAAGACCTATCAACGACCATTTTCTCTTGAAACCCTACGAGACTTTTCAAAAATAAATTCAGGGAAAACATGATTTTTTAAGCTTTTGATGGGTATTGTTATTAACCATCCCAAAAGGGGTTAATGCTTGGTTTTTTTTAATACCCTTATTACTAACAAATTTGGTCCTCGGTGAATTCCACTTCCAACAAAGTAGATTATGTTTATCTCTCAGTTGTGCATTGGGTGCTCACCGGAATATTTTGTCCATGCAACTTGTAATGTCACACAAGGACCTGCGAATAGTCAATTTTTCCTGAAAACCTACAAGTTGCTTTTAGAGAAATCCACAGAAAATGGGGATTTTAACTTTTTAAGGGGTATCTCTCTTTAACCAGCCCAAAATGGGTTAAGACTTCGACTTTTGAGTACCCTTACCACTATCAAAAAATTTCCCCATCAATTTTGCGTCCGATAAAAGAAGGAACCTTTCTCGGTGGTACACCAAGTGGGTGCTGTTAGCGTTCAAAAACAGCCCATTTTATCACAATTTTGACTTTTAGCAGCCCGTGGTGGGTTAACAAATGCTCACCGCAGTATTTTGTCCATGCAAATGCTATTGTCATACCAAGGCCTGGGAGTGACAAATTTTTCTTGAAAATCTACAAGACTCGTTTAGAGAAATCCATGGAAAACACGATTTTTTTAGCTTTATGGGGGTATTGCTGTTTAACCAGCCCAAAACGGGTTAACGCTTGGTTTTTTGAACACCCTTATTACTGACAAAAATGATCCTCGGTGAATTCCACTCCCAATAAAGGAATTTATGTTTATCTCTCGTGTACTGTTTGGGTGCAGTGGGGGCCTGAAACCGGCCTATTTCATCAAAATTTCGATGTTTGGCAGCCTGTGGAGGGTTACCATATGCATCGCCTGATATGTCATGTGTATCAAAGGGCGTGTCACAGACAGGTCTAGCAATGACGAATGTATAAAAAAAATCTACAAGATGTGTTTCGAGAAAGTGTCGATAAACCCCAATTTTGGCAGTTTTTTGCCAATTCTGATGAAATAAGGGTTAAATCGAAAATTCTGCTTCGGTACATTTTTAGATTTTGTGCCCTTCTATGCGTGTGCAAAATTTCGTGAAAATCAGTTCGAAAATGGCTTCTGAATCGTACGGACAAAATGTGTGAAAAAAACCCAAAAAACAAAAAACAAAAACAACCCCCCCCCCCCCCCCCCCCCCCCCCCAAAAAAAAAAAAAATAATCCATAGAAAAACAATAGTCTTTTCCAGAGGGAAAAGCCTAATAAGCCAACCAGATACTAAATGTGCATGGTGCACAAATCTGATACTCTTAACATAGAAATTTAGGTACTAATTATCACCTTATTGACACCTCCACTAACCATACGCATCTCATGTCAAATGTTCATTTTGAGATAGCATATACACATGTGCAGTAGGAAGGGTTTAATTCTTAACTGACCAGGTGGGTCAAGTCGTCTTTCATGCAGGTATGGTTGGCATAAAAATAAAGAAACTTCGTAAGAACATTTCAATTTATTTCTATCCTACCATACTGTGGGCTATCATATTTCTGCTGTCCTGTATAACCACCATCCCCCATCTACTCTTCCCCCAACTAAATTCCGTTACCACAGAAAAGTCTGTTTTGAGAGACAGTCCATTCTGACAGATGAATGCGACCTCTCAAGAAGGCGATCTCTTGCCACAGGTTTTCATTTTTGCAAGTGTGTAATTAAAAAGGGACTACTTGCAAAGGATGAAGCAGGACAAACACAAGAATATACAAATACAAGAATTCTGAAAGAAAAAAAAAAAAAAAAAAATTTATTTTTGTTCAGTAAATCAAAATCTACAATCAGTATTTCTATGTGTAAACAAGTTGACCCACAGAGTTCAATGTACGCCATCGCAGTAAATGCCATTGTCTGGGGACAGTTCTGCATGTGTTCTGTTCTGTTACATAGACTGGTAATTACGGTAAGACAATGAAAAAAACAACATCAATGAAAAAAAAATAGCTATGTGAAGTGTTGCATATGCCCCTTCCTGCAATACCACAGATTTCTCAATGATAACTAATTTGTGAAACAAAGTGTTTTCAATGAAAGAAGCAATGAGATATGCAAAAACACAGGTTGGCATAAATATGTCCACTGTCTGACCAAAGAGATGACAATATAGTCTGTATCTAAAACCCACAAGATAGCATAAATGTTTGCCATTTTGAATAAAAGAACAAAAATGTAGACTAACTCGGTTAACTGGTAGAGTGCTAAATTATTTTTCAAAGGTGATTTGTAACGCGAATATTTTTTTCTCAAGGATACCATATTATGAGCAAAAGGAGCCCCAGTATAGTAAGACTTCATTGATAAACAATTGTTTCTTACAATTTATTGGAGAGTGCCCCTTGGCACTCTCCAATAAATTGTAATAAACAATTTGCTTAAACATTTTTTATGTTTCAACTAGCTAAACAAATGAGGTAATGAATACAGTGTAAAGCCACTATAGTGGCTTTCAGCACTTTTCAATAGAGCCCTGATACATGTAGTGGCTTCTAGCACTCAACCAGTTAAACACCCCCTGCAAACCCATTCAACATGGATGATATAAAAATTATTCCCATGACAAAAAACATCAATGTAAAAGGTTCATAGGGGCAGTTTTCTATGTCTATCAACGTCTATCAATGCGCATAACTGTGGTAAATGTGCAATAACAATACCTGCAATATGTGGATATCCTTTCCCCAATATTAGTGTATCACCATACCAAAAGACATCAAAACCAGACAGCCAATGCTCGAGTTACAAAACAAAATGTTCACAGGGACATTTTTGTAAGTGTAACAAGCTACATTTATTTATTTATTGGGGTTTAATGACACTTTTGACAGCCTGGGTCGCCTCATGCCAGACAGTTGTATGAGTGGAGGAAACCGAAGTACCTGGAGAGAACCACCAAGACATGACAAGCAAGTGTCAGACTCCCCAACATACTAACTCCACACAAGAAGGGTCAGCACTGATTGAAGACAAGTGGGCCATCGACATGCAGTATACCTTAGTACACAGTGCCAAAGTGCCTCCCATATGGGCAATCAGGATTAAGATCCTTGCCCAAGCCACAACACAGGGATCAAACCGTGGTCCTTTCGATTTGTGGTACAATGCCATAGCCACTGAGCCACTGCACTCCCTAACAAGAAAAACAATGAAAAATATGTGAAATAGTTGATATGTAAAAAAACACAGGATGGCATAAATGTCATGTGTTTTTTACATATCGACTATTTCTCACACTTTCATCGTTTTTCTTGTTAGGGAATGCAGTGGTTATGGCATTGGACTCTGATAAGTACACATGGAAAACCAATAATAAGTAAATATTCTGTCCTCCATACTAGAGAACATCAAAATCCAATGACTGATGCTTGAGTTATAATGCAAAATGTTTGTAAAGTTTAACAAGGTCTGTAACTCTGCTGAGTACATGTGGAAGAAACCTGAAATATGTGCATGTCCTTTTCCCCATCCTGGTCTCTCAAGATACCAAAGGGTATCAAATGTGACATTGGTTGTGTTTGAATGCATTGGTATTGACAGTTTTAAAAGGCAATAACTTTGGGAAGAATGCATAGACAAAACCCAAACACATGGATATTGTTTCCTCCATACGAGTCTCGCACTGTATCAATAATGTCAAAATCTGACAACAGGTACTTCAGTTACAATGAAAAATGTTCATACATAGCTATGAACAGAGATCTTGACTATATGCCAAACAGAACTTCCTCTGGAGGTTAGGTGCATAATAAATATCATGTATACAAGGCAGTTAAAAGTAATAATAATTAACAAAGGCCATGACTCTATTACTTGCACACTGAATTGGGTAAAAGAAATTTGGAGAAATAAAAGCTCTTGAAATCTATTAAAATTAATTTTAAAGCAAGAAAACAAATCCTCAAATAGAGCCCACTTACCTTAAGGGATAAACAAATTTGTTTGCATAAAATTAATCAAAACTCTTCAACATGCATTTTAAAGCATAAAAAAAATAACGTCCAATGGACCCCATCCACTCCACCCCAAGGGGTCATTTCTTATTTTTTCAATTAATTATTTTAAATCTTTCCAAACATATTTTAAAACAAAAGAGAGAAAAAAAAAATGTACCCAATGCCACAATGTCCCCCCCCCCCCCCCCCATGCAAAAGGTGAAATTTCAAATCCTGTAAAACTTATTTGAAAGCTAAAAAAAGAAAATCTCCTCCCAAAAATAGAACTCCTCCTCCAAATAGAAACTACAAAACAAAAAATCGCCCAATGGACACTACCCCCTAACCCCACGCCATGGAGTCAAAGAAAAAAAAATCAGCAATGAACCAAGCACTACCCACCCATCCACAACATGGGTGAAATTTCTACATAAATCTCCACCTAATGGAGCTCCCACACCCACCCTAAAGAATTTTGTTGTTTTTTTTTTCCCATAAACTTACTCTAAATCCCCCAACACTCATTTTAAGGCAAAAATGAAAAAAAAACAAAAACAAATCACCACCACCTCCCCAACACCTGTCCACCCAATAGTTAGACCGAAAAAAAAATTCCATGTATGTATAGCACCATGTCACTTGTTAAAGAGATTGACTCAAAATCGAAGGAATCACTGTGTTCACAAGAAAAATAAATGAATTGTGATCAAGTTAAATTATTATTATTATTTACTGGTGCTTAAGGTCACATACTTATGCACAATGGCTAATCATGACCATGACAGTTTTATGGGTGGAGGAAGCCTGAGCACCCAGAAAAAAACACCGAGCATCGAAGATCAACTGTCAGCTCCTCAACATTCTAACTCTGTTCAAGCTCCGCTCAAGCAGGGTTACAGTGGTTGAATAAATGTGCACCATCGACATGCAGTACGCCTTAGTACACAGCGTCATCGTGCCCCCATGTAGGCAACCGGGATAAAGAGTCTTGCCAAGGACTCAACAAAGGCCATCCCAGACAGGGATCGGACTTGGGACTTCCAGCATAGAATTCCAACAGTCTACCACTGAGCCATCGTGCTCCTGATAAATTTAAATAAAAAGGAGCATAACTCCAATAACTAATCACAGATATCAGTGAAAATTGAACAACGTCAAGAACTTATAAAAAATTGAGTGCTGTGCTTATTTGAAAATGGTCCATTTTATCTCAAATGTATCCAAAATATTAATGTCTGGCAGCTTTTAGGGGGTTAACAAGTGCTAACGGGAATATTTTTCCATGCAACTTTTAATGTTACACCAAGAACTGTGAATGGCCATTTTTTCTTAAAAATCTGTAAGATGTTTTCAGAGAAATCCAGGGAGAACATGAATTTTAAGCTTTCGATGGTATCTTTGTTTATCCAGCCCAAAACGGGTTAAGGATTGTTTTTTGAATATCCTTATTACTTACAAAACTAATTCTCAATTCTACTTCCACTTATGCTGATCTCTCCTCTTAACTTTGGGTGCTGTGGGTACGCAAATACAGCCCACTTTATCAAAATTTTGATGTTGGAGATTCTGCATAGGGTTAACAAATGCTTACAGGAATATTTTGCACATTTAACTTGTAATGTCACCCCAAGACCTGCGCATGGTCAATTTTTGTTGAAAACTTATTAGATTTTTTGGAGAAATACACAGAAAATGGGAATTTTGAGCTTTTAAAGGGTATATCTCCTTAACCAGTCAAAAATTGGTTAAGACCTCGATTTTTTAATACCCATACAACTAAGAAAAAAATTTCTCTATCAGTTTTGCAACCGGTAAAAGAAGTTACGTTTCTCTGTGGCATTCCCAGTTGGTGTCCAAAAACATCATTTTTTCAAAATGTTGACATTTAGCAGCCCATGGAGGGTTAACAAATGCTTACCGGAATATTTTATACATGCAACTGGTAATGTGACACCGAGACCTATCAATGGCCATTTTCTCTTGAAAACCTACAAGATGTTTGTAAAGAAATCCAGGGAAAACATGAATTTTTTAAACATTTGATGGGTATCGCTATTGTTTGTTTGTTTGTTTGTTGGTGGGTAACGTCACATATTTATGCACAATGGCTAATCGTGACACAACATGGCGATGAAGTCAAGGTTAGTCAATCGTTGATCGACATGTTGCCCATTTTAGAGGACTTTCACCCCAAGCATTGGTGACTGGGTCCTATTTTACCAGTAAAGCGGAACTGGTTTACCGCAGTAAACAAGTGCTGCTTACTTCCCGGGGTTCCCACGGGGATGGGTATCGCTACTAACCACCCCAAAATGGGTTAACACTTGTTTTTTTTTTAATACCCTTATTACTTACAAAAATGGTCCTCGGTGAATTCCACTTCCAACAGAGGAGTTTGTGTTTATCTCTCGGATATACAATGGGTCCTGTGCGAGTTCGAAAACAGCCCATTTCAACAAAATTACGATGCTTGGCAATCTGTAGAAGGTTAATAAACGCTCACCAGAATATTTTGTCCATGCAACGTGTAATGTCACACAAAGACCTGCGAATAGTCAACTTTTCTTGAAAACCTACAAGATGTTTTTTGAGAAATACACAGAAAATAGGAATTTTAAGCTTTTAAGGGGTATCTCTCCTCAGCCTTCCCCAAATGGGTTAAGACTTCGACTTTTGAATACCCTTACTACTTACAACTAGAGTGATGTCATGCATGCAGCCCGACTGTCCCAGCAATGGCAATGCTTAGACACAAAATAGTTGTAGCCATTTTTTGTTAACCACCTAACGAAACTGCACTCGTGATATACAAAACTTGCTATTCAAATTTTATTTTTTTATTTCTCTACCTCAAAACATACCTCATGACCTATTAATGGAACAAACTTGATGAGCTTGTTCCAGTAAGGACTAACTAGAGGTACTGTGAGCAAACTCACAAAGTGATACCCCCCCCCGCGCCTAAAATGTATAAGTTAGATTATCTCCCCTTGGAAATGTCAGAATGGAATTATATTGCTTCATGCACATCTTCATATGGAGTTCTGTCATTGTGTAAAATTTCATGAAAATTCTTCAAACGGTTTAGGAGAAGTTGCGCTTACAAGGAAGGACAGACGGTATAAGTTAGATTATCTCCCCTTGGAAATGTCAGAACAGAATTATATTGCTTCATGCACATCTTCATATGGAGTTCTTCCATTGTGTAAAGTTTCATGAAAATTCTTCAAACAGTTTAGGAGGAGTTGCGCTTACAAGGATGGACAGACGGACGGACAGGGTGATTCCTATATACCGCCCCCCCCCCCCCCTCCCCCAAACTTTGTTTGCGGAGGGTATAATAAGCCATGGTTAGAAGTAAAAAATGAAAAAATCTGATGTTTTAGAAAAATAATTTGTACTGTTGGCTTTAACTTGTGTTTGGTAAAGGATAAAAGATGCAATACATAAAGCAATGTTGGGCTATAGGAGTCAATTTTCTTTTTTGCATGTAATAACTCCCAATCCTTCAAAATGCATTTTGGGAATAATTGCCTAAGTGACACGTGTGTGGACACGTGTGTGTGTGTGTGTGTGTGTGTGTTTGTGTGTGTGTGGGGAGGGGGGGAGGGGGAGGGAGAGGGAGGGAGTTGTGGAACCTATATTCAAACCTGGCCTGTATTACTAGCTGGAAAATACACATCAACTTTGGTTGAAATCAAATAATCTAAACTGGAGTTATCGGTCGGAAACCAATTGTTTACAGACAGATGGATGGACCGACGAAAGTCATGACTATAGCCCTGACTATAAACAGTCAGGGTAATAAACTAGAGGCTCTACAGAGCCTGTAATCGCTCACCTGGAAATACATATAAAATTGTGATTTCCCACAGGCTTTCCATGGTAACTATGTATGAGCCGCAATTGTGGCCATGTTTTGCAACATTACATCAACATTACATGAGGATCATTGGTAGTAGGTGTCCCAGTCTTCAATCACATGAAGTTTCAAAACATTTGAATCCATCAAACAGAATCATAGAATGTCTCTGGTGGCCATATTTTCCAATGAACAAAAAGAGGATCATTTGTAAAGGGCCTCCTACAGACCATTCTTGTCAAGTTTTTGGTTCATGTCAGCTCAATAGTTCCAGAGAGAAGATGAAAATGTGATTTCCTATAGTTTTTTTCTATAGTAAATATAAACCGCAATTGTGGCCATGTTTGCAATACGATCAACATTAAAATGAGGAATGTTGGTGGAGGGTGTCCCAGTTATCAACCAAGCAAAGTTTCAAAACATTTGGCCTTGTGGTTTCAGAGGAGAAGAATTTTCAAAATTGACCAATCAGAATCAAAGAATGCTTCTGGCGTCCGCGTTTTTTTCACTTAACAGGAATAAAATGAGTAACAGTTGTAGGTAACCTCTCATAGACAATGCCAAGTCTGGTTCACATTGGTTCAGTACTTTCAGTGAAGATGATGAAAATGTGATTTCCTATAGGGTTTCTATGGTAACTATAAGCCACAATTGCAGCCATAATTGCAACCCGATGAAGATTAACATGAGGATCATTGGTAGAGGGGGTCATCAGTCACACTAAGTTCAAACCATTTGGCCTTGTAGTTTCAAAGAAGATTTTCTTGAAAATGCACACATTCATGAATTCTGTTTTCAACAAAAAAATCAGTAAAGGATGGTTAAATATTTTTGAAAAATTACAACTTTTTTCAGACAGTATACACTTTCAAAATAGCTTTGGATAGGTAAGGGTTACAGGAAACATATTACTCCAATTTTTGTCAAATCTTAAAAAGAAATACAATAATTAATGTCATCTAAGCTGACATGACTGCAAGAATGTTAGCAAAAACTTCTCCTGTTTTCTCCAAGCACCTGTCAAACTAAAACCAAATCTTGAATGTATACCTAGGGATGCAAATGTCCAGAGTATTTCAGATGGCATAGTAAATAGCCTAACAGAGGCAGGGAAGGATTGTATAGGAAGGGTGAGGGTACCAACGAGAGAGCTTGGATACAGGGTTAACGAGGGACTGAAAAAGGCTATAAAAGAAAGGAAGGTAAAATGCGCTGCTTACAGAAGAAGTAGGAAGCTTAAAGGGGTGGATAACAATGACACGAGACTAATGAAAGGAGAATATGAATTGGCACGGAAAAAGGTGAATGAGATAAAGAATAATAATAGGAAGGAGCGCAATTGCAGTCTTGCCAGAACAATAAAGAAAACGGGGGGGTTCGAGCTCAAACGTATTTTGGAACTGGGTAAATAAACGGGGGAAAAGTAGTGTGCAGAGTATCAAAGTGGATGGGGAAAGTACAGAAGATAAAGGCCGTATCGCTTCAGAGTTAGTCAAGCACTGGGAAAAGATAAACGATAGGTGATGGGGCAGTGGGTCCCCACCAAAAAGAAATACACTGGTGGAGGAGAACCTATCCAATCGTGTATGTAGCGAAATAACGGCAGAAGAAGTGCGGAACGTGGTCTCGAAATTAAAAAATGGTAAAGCGGGAGGGACTGATGAAATTCCGAACAAATTCCTCAAAAATGGAAGGGAGGCACTTATTGAAGTCCTGACAAACCTTTTCAACCTGGCTCTGCGAAAGCAAGAGGTCCCCAGAGAGTGGAGGGAAAGTAAGGTGTCGTTCATACACAAAAAGGGGGATAAGGAAGTTCTAGATAACTATAGGGGGATATCAGTTAGTAGTAACATCAGAAAAGTATTCTGTAAGGTCATATACGGTAGACTAGAGGAAGTTATTGAAGAGAAAGGCTTTTTAGGAGAAATTCAAAATGGTTTCAGGAAAGGACGAAGAGTCACTGATCACCTATTTACACTCACCCAACTGATAGAATCAACAAAGGCTGAAAAGAAAAAGATGTTTCTGGCATTTCTAGATGTGAAAAAAGCGTACGACCGAGTGTGGAGGGAAGGTATGTGGCGAAAGCTCGAGGGCATCGGACTGGGGGGTGACTTTGTGGGAATCATGAAAGCACTGTATACAGATGTGCAAAGCCAACTCAGTCTAGGGAGTATCACTACAAAACGAGTCCCTATGGATATAGGCCTCAAGCAGGGGTGTATCTTTTCACCGATTTTGTTTGCATTGTATGTTAAAGATTTAGGGGACGAACTAATTCAGAGTGCGGAGGGGGTAAATGTTGGAGACATAAAGATACCAGACTTATTCTTTGCGGACGACATGGTGTTAATGTCTAGAACTGAACAGGGGCTAGAGAAATTGCTGGAAATTGTTGGTAGATATGGGAACACTTGGCGGCTCGAACTAAATGAAAATAAAAGCAAGGTAATACCCGTTGGACGCAAGGTAGATATGACGAAGAGATGGAGAGTGGGGGAGTTCTCAATCCCCGAAGGGGAAAGCAAACAAATCACTGTAGGAGAAACGGGAGAGTATGAGTATCTAGGGGTAAGCATAAATACAACGGGAAGAGGGGTGTACAGAAATTACTCAGCCAAACTGATTCTGAAGGGGAATAGAATTCTGAACCAACTAAAACTTTTAGGGAAAAATAGTTTCAACAAGGTCTTTGTGGGGAAAACACTGTGGGAGAGGGTGGGTTTACCAAGTATAACGTATGGCACGGACGTGATTCCATTAAACCAAACCGTTATTAAGAAGTTGGAAAGTACTCAAAATGATGCCGGCAGATGGATAACAGGGTCGAGTAATGCTGCAGCTTTGGAAGCAGTAAGTGGGGTGGGGGGCTTGGGTGGATGAAAATCAAGGACAGGGTAGATTTGGGAAAACTGTGTTACTTTAACTACTTGAGAAACCTGCCTGACAACCGGTGGTGCAAATTGATGCTCGATACCATTTGGAAATCTAATATAGAAACGGGGTGGTCAAAACATGTGAGGGAACTAATGGACAATTACTCTATAGAGGTCACAAACATAGAAGTAGGAATGAAAGAAGGCAAAGGGTTTGTCAAAGAGAGAGTCATGGAAGATTGCAATCGAAACTGGCGAGCAGGGGTTAGCGCGAAAAGATCACTGCAGGGGTTACAATATAAAGAAAAGCCAGCTTTTGAGAAGTACCTAGATGGCACCTTTGGAGGGTCACTGCTGTTCAAACTGAGATCAAGATCACTGGAGCTTCGGGGAAAAATTGGGAGAGGTGGGGAAAAGGGATGCCAAATGTGTCACTCTGGAGTAGTGGAGACCCTGGAACATTTTCTCTTGGAATGCCCACAGTATATACCTCATAGAATAAAATTTACTGGAAGAATAATGCAGAAGTGGGGTGAAGAAACAAAGGATAGATGGCTGAAGGGGAACACGAGGGAGAGGGTAGGAATGCTTATTGAAGAAATTGAAAAAGAGGAAGTGAGAGACACTATTAAGCAGTTTATATCTGAATGCTGGGAGGAGAGGAGGGGAAGAGGGGGTGGGGCGCAGGGGGAATGATGGCCTTCTCTTATGAGGACCGCGACAAATCAGCGGCTGGCCAAAGAGTTATTATTATAACAATCAAGATTATCTGATAAGTAATATGAGTAATGAACATATATCAGCATCCATGTTCAGTTGCAATGGTTTACAGTTAAGTCAAAATAAGTTGTAGGACAATCCTAAAAACTGTGTATCTTTTTCTCTTCCTACACTGATAAGACCAGAAGCTGACATTTTCTGGAAAGCTCTCACTGATAGCTTTCCAGAAAATGTCAGATTCTGATCTTATCAGGGCAGGAGCAGCAGTTTACTTAGTTTATTGCAGTTATGCTACAGCTTATTTTGACTTGTACTGTATACACAATATTTTGGGGAGGGGGGTTTCCCAGTTCTCAGTGTAGAAAACTGGAACCAACCCTTACCAGATTCTGAAAAAACAAGTATTTTTGCTGACAGTACCAATCTTCATGCAGACAGGTGAGGCATTGGTTTAAGCATTAGAATATAGCCTCTGGTGGCCACATATTTCCATCCTCTCACAGACCATTCCTGCAAAGTTTGGCTCACGTCGGCTCAGTAGTTTCAGAGAAGATGAAAATGTTATTTCCCTTAGGGTTTCTATAATAACTATAAGCTGCAATTGTGGCCATGTTTACAACCTGATCAACATTAAATGAGGATCGTTGGTAGAGAGGGTCCCAGTTATCACTCATGTGAAGTATCAAAACATTTGGCCTGACAGTTTCAGAGAAGAAAATTTTTGAAAATCCACCTATCAGAATCAAAGAATGCCTCTGGTGGCTATGTTTTTAGAACCAACGGGAACAAAATGAGGATTGTTTGTAGAGGACCTCCCATAGACCATCCTAGCCAGGTTTGCTTCACGTCGCCTCAGTAGTTCCGGAGAAGATGAAAATAGGATTTCCTATAGGGTTTCTATAGTAACTATAAGCCGCAATTGTGGCCATGTTTGCAACCCAATCAACATTAAATGAGGATCGTTGGTAGAGGGGGTCCCAGTCATCATTTATGAGAAGTATCAAAACATTTCACCTGGCAGTTAGAATGCCTCTGGCGGCCATGTGTTTCAACCCACTGGAACAAAATGAGGATCGTTTGTAGAGGACCTCCCATAGACTATCCCGGACCCTGCCAGGTTTGTTTTCACGTCGCCTCAGTTTTTCCAGAGAAGAAGAGGAAAATGTGATTTCCCATAGGGTTTCTACAGTAACTATAAGCCGCAATCGCAGCCATGTTTGTGACCCAATCAACATTAAATGAAGATCATTGGTAGAGGGGGTCCCAGTCATCATTTATGTGAGGTTTCAAAACATTTGGCCTGGCAGTTTCATCAGAGAAGATTTTTGAAAATCCACCAACCAGAATAAAAGAATGCCTCTGGAAGCCATGTTTTTCATCCGACGGGAACAAAATGAGGATCGTTTGTAGAGGACCTCCCATAGACCATTCCTGCCAAGTTTGGTTCACACCAGCTCAGCGGTTACAGAGAAGAAGATGAAAATGTGAAAAGTTACGGACGCCAAGTGATGAGAAAAGCTCACATGGCCTTTTGAGGCCAGGTGAGCTAAAAATGCATTTTGTACCAAAGAAAATATATTGCATGAATGGCTCTGGGTGAGGAGGAGGTGTAGGGGGGGGGGGGTAGAGAGTGGGGATGGGGAAGAGAGGGTGTGTGTTAGGGAAGTCCATTTTTTATCCACATGTGGTCAGTCTAAATCCTTCAGAATGCATTTTGAGCAAAGAGAAAAAAAAATGCCTAACTGGCACTGTTGGGGTGGTGTTTGTCTGGGTTTTTAACCACAAACTTTAACCAAAACTGTAGAAAAGAATTTTGACGAAAAAAAAAAAAGTGCCTAATTGGCCCCCCAAGGTTCCGCATGTAGTGACTGTAAATAGTTCAAAATGCATATTGGAGGAAAGAAAAAAAAAATGCCTAACTGGGAGTGGGTGGAAGGTGGGGGTGGGAATACTAAGTAAAATTGATTGGCAAAAAAGGGTTAAATATTTCCTAAAACCGATAGAAGAAATCATTGATGTAAATGGAATCATTAAGTTGTATTGACCATGCAAGAATTAGAGTAAGAAAGTTTGTGGCAAAGTCTAATTTCAAATACAAAGAAAGTAAGTCTGAAAACATGTTTAAAGGGGTTAAAATCATGCCGATTTTAATGAAAATCTCTGTAGAAATGTTCAGTGGATAGTAGACATTGTCCCAAATAAGAAACAGTGACATTCCACTAAACTGTTTGAAGAATTAAAGGTGTAATTTTAAAACACCCCTCCCCCCCCCAAAAAAAAATTTTAACCAAAAACTTTAACCTGGAAGTTGTAAGTTGAATTGCCATACAAAAAAGGGTTAAATATTTCCCAAAATAACATGAAACATAAAAAAAATAAAAACAAAATGAGAATGATACAATCAATAGTAATATCAATTTAAAAGAAAAAAATGCCGATAGGATCACCGATCCAATGTCGAGTTGTGACAGCACAAAAGTGGGTTTAATCATTATCAACTTATCGTCCGGAAACCAATTGTTTACAATTTACTGTGTGAAGGGTCACTGTGACCTTGACCTTTGACCTAGTGATTCCAAAATAAATAGGGCTCTTTCTTGCACCAATGCCAACCTACCTATGAAGTTTCATGAACGTAGCTGAAACCACTGTCAAATTATCATCTGGAAACCAATTGTTTATGATATATTATGTTCAAGGTCACTGTGACCTTGGCCTTTGACTTAGTGAGTCCAAAATAAATAGGGATTTTCCACTCACCATTGGCCAACCTACAAATAAAGTTTCATGAATGTGAGTCAAACCATTATCAAGTTATCGTCAGGAAACCAATTGTTTACAATTTACTATGTTGAAGGTCACTGTGACCTTGACCTTTCACCTAGCAAGTCCAAAATAAATAGGGTTCTTCCTCTCACTGATGCCAACCTACCTATGAAGTTTCATGAATGTGGGTCGAAACATTATCAAGTTATCATCCGGAAACCAATTGTTTACGATTTACTATGTTGAAGGTTACTGTCACCTTGACCTTTCACCTAGCAAGTCCAAAATAAATAGGGTTCTTCCTCTCACTGATGCCAACCTAACTATGAAGTTTCATGAACATGGGTAGAACCATTATCAAGTTATCATCCCGAAACCAATTGTTTTGATTCACTATGTTCAGGGTCACTGTGACCTTGACCTAGTGAGTCCAAAATAAATAGGGTTCTTCCTTTCATGAAGGCCAACAAACCATTGTCAAATTATCATCTGGAAACCAATTGTTTACGATTTATTATGTTCAAGGTCACTGTGACGTTGGCCTTTGACATAGTGAGTCCAAAATAAATAGGGGTCTTCCACTCACCTAGGCCAACATACCTATGAAGTTTCATGAATGTGGGTCAAACCATTATCAAGTTATTGTCCGGAAACCAATTGTTTACGATTTACTATGTTGAAGATCACTGTGACCTTGACCTTTCACCTAGCACGTCCAAAATAAATAGGGTTCTTCCTCTCACTGATGACAACCTACCTATGAAGTTTCATGAATGTGGGTCGAAACATTAGCAAGTTATCATCCAGAAACCAATTGTTTACGATTTACTATGTTGAAGGTCACTGTGACCTTGACCTTTCACCTAGCGAGTCCAAAATAAATAGGGTTCTTCCTCTCACTGATGCCAACCTACATATGAAGTTTCATGAATGTGGGTTGAACTGTAGTCAAGTTATCATCCGGAAACCAATTGTTTACAATTTACTATGTTCAAGGTCACTGTAACCTTGACCTTTGACCAAGCAAGTCCAAAATTAATAGGGTTCTTCCTCTCACCGATACCAAACTACCTAGGAAGTTTCATGAACATGGGTTGAATCATTATCAAGTTATCATCCGGAAACCAAGTGTTTACAAAACCGCCCGCCCACCTGCCATTCATCAAACTATAAGTCGAGTTTGACTTCGTCACAACTCGACTAAAAAAACCCCAAAACTTTAATCACAAACTTTAACCAAAACTCTAAATGTTAACAACAGACAGACGGATGGACAGATGGACGGACGGACAAAAGTCATGACTATAGCCCTCACTGTAAACAGTTGGGCTAAAAATGTTTCCATATACATTGTGCGCTCGATAAAAGACGGCACTTTTCTTTGTGGCATACCCATTAAGTGCTGCTGGTGTCCAAAAACAGCCCATTTTATCACAATTTTGACTTTTAGTAGCCCGTGGAGGGTTAACAAATACTCACCGTAGTATTTTGTCCATGCAACTTCTATTGTCACACCAAGACCTGGGCGTGTCCAATTTTTCTTGAAAATCTGCAAGACTCATTTTGAGAAATCCACAGAAAACGTGTATTTTTGAGCTTTTGAGGGGTATTGCAGTTTAACCAGCCCAAAACGGATTATCGCTTGGTTTTTTTAATACTCTTATTACTTACAAAAATGATCCATGGTGAATTCCACTTCCAATAAATGAAGTTATGTTTATCTCTCTTTTATCGTTTGGGTGCTTTTGGGGCCCGAAAACAGCCCATTTCAACAAAATTTTGAAGTTTGGCAGCCAGTGGAGGGTTAACATATGCATTGCCTAATATCTTTGAATGGATGTGTCACAGACAGGTCTAACAATGATGAATGTTAAAAATAAAATTTACAAGACACGCTTCGAGAAAGTGCCTATAAACCATAATTTTGACAGTTTTTTACCAATTCTGGCGAAATACGTGCTAAATCGAAAATTCCACTTTGGTACATTTTTAGATTTTGTCTCCCTCTATGTGTGCACAAAATTGTGTGAAAATCGGTTCAAAAATGGCTTCTAAATCGTATGGACAAAATGTGTGGAAAAAAACCCCCCAAATAATCTATAGAAAAACAATAGACTTTTCCAGAGGGAAAAGTCTAATAAATCAGTTAATAAATACAAAAGGCCCCAAGGGGCCTTAATTGCATACCTGTCAAAGTGGTTCAAAGAAGTATTTTGGGTCACATTCAGTTAGTCATGGTTCATCAACACTACAGAGGAATGAAGTCATGAAATTATTCATAACTCTGGTGTCAATGTTAGATGATCATCAGTATTGCTCCGGTTCTGGGCTTTTTTGAACTTTCATCACAGTGCCAGCAATACCTTTAATAGCTTTTTTTAAGGCAAAGGGTTAATATCAGTTGCCTTTTTACTTGAGTCGGCTGTATACAGTATGACAAATTTTTAACACAGTTGACAAATTATAAAATGAATGGATCACTTGCACTTGGAGTCGATGTTATAACATTGCTAGTGGAACGGTCAGATATATTTGGCCTTGAACATTTAAAATTATTATTGCTAGTTATCAGGATTTTGGTTTTCTCTTTCGCATATAGCATCCATAACTTCTTCATTCTCTGAAAAATTGCTTTTTATATCACTGAGGGTTGGTGTTAAGCCTATCAGAATCAGTTTTTACAGTATTTTCAACTTCTTTCATTTCATTACTTATCAGTCTCTCCCAAACGTCTTCTACATTAATATTAAAATTTCTAACTTCATCCATATTAATCACAGTTAATAAAAAATATAGAACCTTAGTGAGCACGCTCACATACCCCACGCACCCCGATATTTCAAGCTCTAATCATTTTTTAAAAATAAACATAGATTCTAGGAATACTGCAGAAAACAGTGTTCTGTAGTTTCAACAGTATTGTTCTGTAGGCCACCATGTTAGACTAACATACCAAAACTCAGCTCAATATCTGGAAGCGTGTAGGAAAAAAGTCCACAAAACTGTAATTTTGATGAACTTTTTAAAGTTCAAGGGCCGTAATTTCGGTAACAATCAGTGGAGCGGAACAAAATGCAAACTTGATCTGTAGGTCACCATGTCAGACTAACAAACCAACTTAGATGTGAGTCTTCCATGGAAGACGTGTGTCGCCTGCACTATATTTTAATATTTCAGACAGAATTCTAAGTGGAAAAGGGGCATAACTGTGGAAAAACAACAGCGGATCAAAAAATAAAATAGGAGGTGCACAATGCCATTATGTGATAAAGAATCACTGAAAGTTTCATCAAAATCCATTCATAGGTTAAAGAGGAGTGGCGGATAAGAGAAAGTGTGACGCGGACGACGACGCAAGACGACAAAAGTAATCCCTATATGTTGCTCCCCACTTTGTGGGGCAGGCGACATAAAAATCAGCTCAATATCTGGAAGCGTGTAGAAAAAAGGTCCGGAAAACTGTAATTTTGATGCATTTTTGAGTCCACGGGCCGTAATTTCGGTAAAAATCAGTGGAGCGGAACAAAACGCAAACTTGTTCTGTAGGCCACCATGTTAGACTAACATACCAAAAATCAGCTCAATATCTGGAAGCGTGTAGGAAAAAAGTCCGCAAAACTGTAATTTTGATGAACTTTTCAAAGTTCAAGGGCCGTAATTTCAGTAAAAATCAGTAGAGCAGAACAAAATGCAAACTTGATCTGTAGGCCATCATGTCAGACTAACATACCAAAAATCAGCTCAATATCTGGAAGCGTGTAGAAAACAAGAGGCCCCAAGGGGCCTGAGGGCGCTCACCTGATATGGTAGCCTAAATATCAACCCAGAGAATTGATTTCAACAAGTTGCATCTGCTCCTCCTAAGAAAAGCTTATACCAAATATCCAAAGATTCTGACCAGTGGATCTAAAAAAAAAAAGATTTTTAAAGAATATTCCTCATATTGAACTAAGTTATAATTCAGACTCCCACAGGGAGCCCATATATGAACTCAGGGGCTTGGCTTTAACAAACTTGAATCTCACCCCCCTAAGGATCCTGCACACCAAATATCAAAACATTCCGACTGCTGGATCTGAAGAAGAAGATTTTTTAAGAAAATTCCTCATTTTGAACTAAGTTACAATTCGAGCTCCCACAGTGAGTCCAAATATGGACCTAGGGACATGGCTTGAACAAACTTGAATCTCACCCCCTAAGGATGCTGCATACCAAATATCAAAACATTCCGACTGCTGGATCTGAAGAAGATTTTTAAAGAAAATTCCTCATTTTGAACTAAGTTATAATTCGGGTTACCACAGTGAGCCCAAATATGAACCCAGGGACTTGGCTTGAACAAACTTGAATCCCCCCCCCCCCAAGCATATTGCATACCCAATATCAAAAGATTCTGCCTGCTGGATCTTGAGAAGATTTTCAAAGAAATTTGCCTGAAATGCACTAAGTTCAAATTTGGGCTCCTATACTGAGCCCAAATATAAACCCAGGGGGCCAATTTGAACAAACTTGAATCAGATCCACCCCACAATGTTGCATACCAAATATCAAAAGATTCTGACTGCTGGATCTGGAGAAGATTTTTTAAGAAATTTGCCTGAAATGCACTAAGATCGATTTCGGGCTTCTATAGTGAGCCCAAATATGAATCCAGGAAGCCGATATGAACAAACTTGAATCAGATCCACCCCACAATGTTGCATACCAAACATGAAAAGATTCTGCCTGCTGGATCTGGAGAAGAAGATTTTTGAAGAAATTTGCCTGAAATGCACTAAGTTCGAATTCGAGCTTCTATAGTGAACCCAAATATGAATCTAGGGAGCCGATTTGAACAAATTTGAATCAGATCCACCCCACAATGTTGCATACCAAATATCAAAAGATTCTGCCTGCTGGATCTGGAGATGAAGATTTTTTAAGAAATTTGACTGAAATGCACTAAGTTCAAATTTGGGCTCCTATACTGAGCCCAAATATAAACCCAGGGGGGGCCGATTTGAACAAACTTGAATCAGATCCACCCCACAATGTTGCTTACCAAATATGAAAAGATTCTGACTGCTGGATCTGGAGAAGAAGATTTTTTAAGATATTTGCCTGAAATGCACTAAGTTCGAATTCGATCTTCTACAGCGAGCCCAAATATGAATCTAGGGAGCCGATTTGAACAAACTTGAATCAGATCCACACCACAATGTTGCATACCAAATATCAACAGATTTTGCCTGCTGGATCTGGAGAAGAAGATTTTTTAAGAAATTTGCCTGAAATGCACTAAGTTTCGAATTCGAGCTTCTATAGTGAACCCAAATATGAATCTAGGGAGCCGATTTGAACAAACTTGAATCAGATCCACCCCACAATGTTGCATACCAAATATCAAAAGATTCTGCCTGCTGGATCTGGAGAAGAAGATTTTTTAAGAAATTTGCCTGAAATGCACCAAGTTCGAATTCGGGCTTCTATAGTGAGCCCAAATATGAATCCAGGGGGCCGATTTGAACAAACTTGAATCAGATCCACCCCACAATGCTTCTTACCAAATATGAAAAGATTCTGACTGCTGAATCTGGAGAAGAAGATTTTTTAAGATATTTGCCTGAAATGCACTAAGTTCGAATTCGAGCTTCTACAGCGAGCCCAAATATGAATCTAGGGAGCCGATTTGAACAAACTTGAATCAGATCCAGCCCCACAATGTTGCATTCCAAATATCAAAAGATTCTGCTTGCTGGATCTGGAGAAGAAGATTTTTGAAGAAATTTGCCTGAAATGCGCTAAGTTCGAATTCGAGCTTCTATAGTGAGCCCAAATATGAATCTAGGGAGCCGATTTGAACAAATTTGAATCAGATCCACCCCCACAATGTTGCATACCAAATATCAAAAGATTCTTCCTGCTGGATCTGGAGAAGAAGATTTTTTAAGAAATTTGCCTGAAATGCACTAAGTTCGAAATCGGGCTCCTATACTGAGCCCAAATATGAACCCAGGGGGCCGATTTGAACAAACGTGAAACAGCTCCACCCTACAATGTTGCATACCATATATCAAAAGATTCTGCCCGCTGGATCTGGAGAAGAAGATTTTTTAATGTTTTTCCCATTGCCTTCAATGTTAAAAAGTGCTGACTCAGCACTTTTTCAAAGTCCTGAAAAAAGTACCTTGTGATCAAACCGATAGGGATTTTTTTAACCATTCTATTCTACTGGATAAAAGTAAGCTTTATACAAAATAAGAATTCTCTGTGCCGTGTAGTTTTGGAGATATGACAGTTTTAAGGTTTTTCCTATTTTTAGCTCCCGAGGTTCCCACGGGGCAATGAGAAAATTTTTTTTGCATCAATCAACTACTTATGACCCATTATCATCTCATATCAAATTTGGTTCAAATCGACCTCACGGTTCAGAAAATAGAAATTTTAGGCGTGGCCAAAATTTTTGCCCTTCCCATAATGAAGGCAAATAATGCCCGCCAAACTTCTCTTGAACAAACTTGATTCTACACCTCAAAAGGACTCTGTATACCACATATCAAGTCTCTGCTAATGGTGGTTCATTAGAAGAAGATTTTCAAAAAATTTGGCCATTTTTTCCCCACACCTCTGCTCAATATGAGCCAAAACCTAATTTGGATAAAAATCAAAATGCCCCTATATAACCACTACTTACATGAAATTAAAATGTGGCCAGTGGTTTAGGAGAAAGAGGCTCAAACACCACCTTCACGCAGGACGACGGACGACAGACGAACAGTGATAAGAAAAGCTCACCCTGACTTTCAGTCAGGTGAGCTAAAAAGTCCGGAAAACGGTAATTTTGATAAATTTTCCAGAGTCCAAGGGCCGTAATTTTGGTAAAAATCAGTGAAGCGGAACAAAATGCAAACTTGATCTGTAGGTCACCATGTTAGACTCACATACCAAAAATCAGCTCAATATCTGGAAGCGTGTAGAAAAAAAGTCCGGAAAACAAGTAGGACAGACTAACGGACTGACGGACGGACCAGTCAAAAACATTATACCCCTGCAACTTTGAACTTTGTTGCATGGAGTATAATTAATTACAAGACAGATAGAAAAAGTTTTTTTACAGAAAGTCAGAGTCTGCAGCGTTTATTTACCTTGGATATGGTAGCTAAGGACTCCAAATAGAACGTGCAGGAATACATCTTGAAATACCTGAAATAGTTTTAAACAACACAAAAGTTCCGAAAAGGTTTACGCCGATTTTATTGATTAACAAATCAAATTTCAAGATTTAAGTAATTGTATTAGAATTTTGGATATATTCTGAAAAGCAAAATGTTACTTACAATTTGATGCATCTGGATCAATTCTTCTGGTGCTCTACATTCATGTACATTCAGATTTACAGCTTCAGTTGTTTCATCTAACAACCAAAACAAAATAGTTCCATTTTCTCCAACTGATACAAATTCATTAGCTGTATATGGATCCCATTTTAGATCATGAATAGCATGGGCTGAATTTGAGGATGTTAACAATGTATAGTTATAAGTATTCCACACCTCTACAGAACATTCTCTGTAATCACCTGCAAAATAAAAGTTTACTTTAGACTGGTACTATAAACAAGGGGGATGGTAACAACCAACCACTCACCTAGATTCCACTTTGATACACTTACTTGGACAAATTTCATAATAACTGCGTCAAGCAAGTTCCATATCACTTGTAAAATAAAAACTTTACAGAAAAAACTAAAATCTACACATAACTTTTTAGAATGTTTTTAAAAACAAGAGGCCCCAAAGGACCTTAATCGCTCACCAGCCAAAGTGGTTGAAAGAAGTATTTGGGGTCACATTCAGTTAGACATGGTTCATCAACACAGAAAGGAATGAAGTCATGAGAGGCAAATTTTATGGAAAAACACCAAGGAATAGATTTGAACAAACCTGAACCTAACATGCCCCCTGCCACCCCCCCCCTCCCCCACCCCTGCCCATAGAGCCCAAATATTAAGCCAAGGACTTAAATTGATCAAACTTGAATCTGACCTACCTAGAGATGTTGTATACCAAATATGAAAGGATTCTGATTGGTGGATCTGAAGAAGAAGATTTTATAAGAAATTCCCTCATATTGCACTTAGTTAAAATTCAGGCTCCCATAGGTAGTCCAAATTAATAACCCAGGGACCAGATTTGAACAAACTTGAGTCTTACCCTCCAAGAGATGTTGTATACCAACTATGAAAGGATTTTGATTGGTGGATCTGAAGAAGATTTTTGAAGAAATTTCCTTATATTGTACTAAGTTAAAATTTCTGCTATCATAGGAAGCCCAAATATTAACCCAGGGACTCGGATTGAACAAACTTGAATCTAACCCTCCTAGAGCTGTTGTATACCAAATATGAAAGTATCCTCACTGCTGGGTCTAAAGAACAGGACTCAAAATTTCCAGGCTATAAAAAAAAACATTTCTGTCTCAAAATTGAACAAAACGCACAAAAAATCAAAAAAAAATTTCTGAATTTTTGTCCAAAATTTCGGAGTCAAAACCAAGCCCAAAATTTTTAGGCTAAAAATTTGGGTGTTTTTTCGTCTCAAAATTGAACAAAATGCATAAAAAATCTCCAATCGGTGAGCTAAAACGGCGCAAAAATTAAAGCTATGGGGTAATGCGATTCAAAGAAACTGACCTAAACAAAATTCTTACAACTTCAAATGACTAGGATTTACAGTGAAACAAGCAAATTCAGTGAATTCATGTCTCCCGCTGGGCAGCAGTTTCAAGGGGAATTAATGCATCCAGTGGAATATAGTTGAGTTGCAAGTGGAAGTTATTTAGAAGAGACAGAACAGAAAGTGCTTCAGACAGTGGTTATCAGATTTATTTTCACGGAGGTCATTGTCAAAGCAAGTAAAGTGATGTGGAGTATAACTGTGAGAATCACTAAAAATTAAGACTGTATGATAAGACATATTACATTACACGGTTGTGAAAAGTGTTAACCAACTTGTAAAGCTTGTGATTGGAAGTTAATGAAACCTTGGAAGTGATGTTCAGATAATATGGTGGTCTGTATATGGTACTGGGAGAGTCTGACTTTGTAAAGTTGCAAAAGAAGTAATGATGAAGTCCAAAATGTTGCCATGAATATGAGTAGGTTCATTCACAATCTGCAGAAAATTAAACCAATGAAGAAAAGTGGTAAAATGTGAATTTGACGGATCCATGTTGAAGTCACCAAGAATCATCGAAATTGGTTGACTCTAAGGATAGTTTGAGTCTGGAAACTGTCAGCCAATCAAATTTAAGCAACCTAATTAAAATTGCCCCTATTCGAACTTGGACCCACAATTGATAAAAGTGATCTACTACCCAATTTTCATCGAAATCGACTGACTGTAAGGAAAGTTACGAGTCTGGAAACGAAAAACATGGAAGGTGTGCACTTACTGTGTATAAGTAGTATCACTGAATAAATCAAAGTTTCCCTAATTTGCATGATTTATGCACGAGAACAAAATCCGTAGTATATGTGATGTACTGCATGTTACTAAACATTCATACAAAAATTTATTCAAATCCGAACTTTCATATAGAAGTTCTGTACAAAAAACCGATAACACCCAATTTTGGAACAAAATGGCCATCTTGAATTTTGGACCAAACCCGAAAAAACATATTCTGGTCTCACCATGATAACAAAGATACACAATAAGTTTCGTGAAGATCGGTTCATAAATACGGCTTTTAGTCCGAGGTGCGTTGATGCATGAGCAGATGGACAGGCAGATGGACAGATTTTCGGTACAAAATTTCCAACATTCGAACTTGACCTAGGTATTGATAAAAGTAATCCATATATGAAATTTCATTGAAATTGATTGACTCTTAAGGAAAATTCGAGTCTGGAAACCATCAACCAATCAAATTTAAGCAACCTAATTAAATATGTGCAGTAAATGCCCATGTTCGAACTTGGACCCACAACTGATGAAAGTGATCTACCCAAATTTCATCAAAATCGACTGACTGTAAGGAAAGTTAGAGTCTGGAAACGAAAAACACGGAAGGACACTCCAAATTTAATATCCTCCCGTTTTTTTAAAAAAGTGGGAGACAAAAAAAAGAAAATTAAACAGAAATATACACACCATAAGCCCCTTAGGAACCCTGGAAGTGACACAGTGGTAAACAAGCTTTGTTTTACTGGTAAAATGGGACCCAGTCACTAATGTGTGGCGAGGAAGTCCTCCAAATTGTGCAACATGGGTATAAATGATTGACTGAACTTGAATTTATCTCCATGTTGTGGTCACAATTAGCCATTGCGCAAAAACAGTATGTGACCTTAAACATAATAAATAAATAAATAGATAAATAAATAAATAAATAAATAGTAAGCCGTTTTTTAACTCCCAAGAAATGGAGAAAAAATCCATACCTAGACTATGAAACCTGACAGAAGTGATCACAGCACAAAACTAAAAAAAATAACTGGCCTGCAATATGAGGACCTGTATCATCAATGCTGACCGAAATGCACATTCTGACAACTGGAAATGACCAAGATTTACCCTTCAAATCAAAACCTGAGGCTCAAGTGAGCCTAAAATGATCACTTGGTGTGTGATTTGGTGATCATTTTTTATGTACTACAAACACCAAAGTTTGGAATGTGGATGTTCCAGAACTGTTGGGACAGCAAGAATTTGCCATATTTACTACTGTCATTGATTTGTTTCCATCCATTACGTGTACAGTACCCATATGAGACTGGTCAATAAATACCCCAGTTATTGATGCTAAATTTAGATTAGTGCTGTCTATTTATAGAGGAACTATTTATGAATGGGCGTGTTCAATTAATTACTTGTCTTCATGGA